>JBBBDQ010001215.1:6282500-6485000 GCA_037127315.1 Ascarosepion bandense
TCATATCTATCTATCTATCTATCTATCTATCTATCTATCTATCTATCTATCTATCTATCTATCTATCTATTAGATTCAGATCTTGTTTACTGGAACATAGTTTTAAACATGACATTTATTTAACTCTTAAAGGGCCCTTTTCATTCACGTCTCCTCTCCAATAACACTTACTTTCAGTGCCCAGAGAATGTTTGTCATAAAAGCCTCCTGCATTCATTCATGCAGTTCTAATCGAAATCCTTCTCATATCACACAAGAGGTTGAAAAGGAATAAATGCATTTACTTATTTTACTTTTAATACCGCTTCACATCGAGTCACTAGATTCAACTACGCACATGCGGAGACATATGTACACATATATTTTCACAAAAATGTTAGAAAAATTATATAAAAATACGAATAATGCCGGTTTTATAAATGCAAGTAATAGTATAATATAATTATAAATATTTAAGCGTAATAAGAAAACAACGCGTAGTTCCGTTGGCATGAAACCTATCAGCTCACAGACACACAGACAGACAGACACATATATAAATATTTCTATTTATACACATATAAATATGTATGTGTGTGTGTGTCTTTGTGCGTGTGGGTATGTAAGAGGCAGAAAATAAAAGTAATGCAGTAAAATGTACAAATATGCCATCAATATTTATGGACTTGAGAAAAGATATCCAGAATATTGGGAGATAAACATGAAGGTAGAACGACTATTTTGGCCAAAACGTCTCTCTCTCTCTCTCTCTCTCTCTCACTCTCTATCTATCTCTCTCTCTCTATCTATCATTTAACAACACCATAAAAACGATTATATATATGCGTCTCTCTGTGTGTATATATGCATACATACACACATATATATATATGTATATTCATTTATACATATATATATATATATATATATATATATATGTATAAATTCTTAATTATCTGTGTATAAATTTTATCTAAATTCTCAACGATAAATATACACCTCACTCCACATGTTTGTTTAATCATTTCTGTCCAAGTAAGGCAACAACGCTTCTAAGGAACAAGGGGGGGCAAAATTGTACCGGCTGACAGGCACACACACACACACACACACACACACACATACACACACATTATATATATATATATATATATATATATATATATTGAATTTTAAATTTTTGTAAAAATATTATAAATACATATATATATTAAAAATATACATGGGTATTTTTTTTAATTTAAAATTATCATTTCTAGCTATGAAATGATTAATCTAAAAATGTTAGAAAAAGATGAAATAAACGGGTACTGTTCGATGCTCTTCAGAGCTCAATCAAAGACAAAATACATCGATATTTGCATAATGATTAGAAGTCAACGGAGAAAATGTTTTTTTTGTTTTTTTTTCAATCACTCTTTACAATGTGTAATACTTTATTACTTTGCACATTTTCGCCTTTTCTTTTATATATTATGTGAATATTATAAATAATTCTTTTAAATTTCTCATTTTCAAAGCCAATACACACACACACACACACATATATATATACATATATATACACATATATATATATATACATATATATACACATTCTATACACACACACACACACATATATATATATATATATGTGTGTGTGTGTGTGTGTATAGAATGTGTATATATATGTATATATATATATGTGTGTGTGTGTGTGTATAGAATGTGTATCTATATAAATATAAATATATATATGTATGTATGCAATTTGTTATATATATTATATTATTTATATATTATATATGCGCGGTACTTATTTGAAAGCGCTCAATATCAGTGAAAAAAATATATGTATATATATATATATACATATATATATATGTATATATATATAGTGTGATTGAAAAGTAATTCACCATTTTTAAATAGTGATAATTTGCTAAGTTAACTATGATTTGATGAGAAGCAAGCATGAGAGAAAAGTGTTTAGCATGAGGTTTTAATCAAAATTCGATATGGGCACCAGCTTTTACTACCAGCTTATCGAGCCGCCTAGGAATCGCGTCAACTAATTTCGCCAATAACACTTATAAAGGATATCGAGGACATAACTTATTTATTTGCCCTTCAATTTCTTTCAAAGTATTGCTTTGCTATGGTAGATTGCGTTTTTAACCAACCCCGCCAAAAAAAAAAAAACGTTATTGGGTGTGAAATCAGGACTACTGGCTAGCCACTCATACATAAAATATGGAGTTACTTTTTTCAATAGCCATATATATATATATATATATATACCCATTCCTTCTCACCTAAATACACCTCTTCAAACATCCCAAAATCTTAACTTTAAAAAGTAATTTAACTCATTTAGTTGTCTATCTTTATAAAATATGAACTCCTATTCCTCTCCTTCCTAAATATACCATTTCAACACCTTGTAACCCCGCGACTACCAGCTCTGTCCTTTTCCACTTTGCGACCGTTGTTAACCAAAAACCCCTCCACACTAACCCAGGGCCTTCGCCATTTGGAAAAACAATGTCGCTGACGTGACGTAGAGTCCCTATTAGAGATCCTATGTCGAAATGTACATCCGACACCTTTGAATTCTGACAATTTTCTCTAATTTATATATATATATATATATATAGTGTTACAAACACTAAGCTTTTCGATTTCATCACTGAAGTTTTTCCCGGGTAGTAAAAACTCGAGGATGATGGAGGGTTAGGTTAGTATTTTTAATATTCTAATAGTTTTATTGTAAAATTTAAAATATTAACTAACGATAAACTTTCAATTTTCTGAACTGTGTAATCAGTACTTTAAAAAAATTATCACTGTTTCCCAGACGAGATAAACCTTTTTAGCAAATACATATATATTGCACATTGAGTGCTGTTGCTAATTAAATAATGCTCGATGTATAACAGAACTATATATATATATATATATATATATATACATTTGGTATAAATACATATATATACATTTGATATAAATAATTCTAGATGTATAACGTAACTATGCATATATATACTTATATATACATTGAACATTAATTGATGTTACAAATTAAATTATGCTCGATTTATAACTGATATAATATATATATATATATATATATATATATATGTGTGTGTGTGTGTGTGTGTGTGTGGGTGTGTGTTTGTGTGTGTATGTGTATTTGGTGTGTGTTTTTCTGTATCGTTAAAGAGTGTGTTGTTGAGCAATGAAATGCCGAATGTTTCACCGTTTATTTGTACAAAGTACTATTGACAATTTATAGAGACTGCTACATATATGGGTTTATTGGAAAACAATGCATATAAGTTGTCAACTGCGTACTGCTTTTAATACATTTTTTTTGCAAATATATACTTATATTTTATATATCTATATATATATACACACAAATAAATTTGCCTACCGGTCCTTCCTCTGGGAATATATATTCAACAGCCTGTCTGTCCTTGTGTTGCTCGGCTTGGTCAAATGATGCAGCAGTGGTACAATAATTATCCCCCATGAACAAAAAAAGACAGCCAAATGGCCGAGTAGCTTAAATAAAAATAAGGATGAATTTCCAAAAGTAAATAGTAAAGGAAAAATTCCTAGTAGCGAAATCCGGAGTTTACGTTGCCACAGTACGTCTGACAATCGACTTGGAGTTCTCACTAAGCAACCAGTGAAGGTTACTTTCTCGACAACGTGCGCCTTTCCGTTGCTTGCTTAGGGCCGGACTCACATCTAACGACTAACAACGACAAGCGAGAGGCGAGCCGAGCTATCATTTCGGCGCGTGTCAATCAACATCAAGAAATTGTTTTTGTATATTCGTCTCGGTTGGTGTGAATCTTCACGTGTGCATGTCGTTGTGCGTGCATGAATGCGGGTGTAAATGCTAATTATGCGGAAACTGGCTAACCATACACCACGCAAAATGTTTTAACCTTCTGTATCAGTGGCTACTGTGAAATACTTTTTTTTTAACACTTAAAGATTTCGTACATCCGTAGATATCAACACAAAGAAAGAACGAATATTTATACACACACACACACACACACACACACACACACACATATATATATATATATATATATATATATATATATATATATATATATACGCACATACGTACACACACACACATATATATACACGCAAACACAGACACACGCAGGTACACACACACACATATATATGCATGCACACACACACACACGCATATATATATATATGTATATACATACACGTACACATAGACACACTCAGTTACACACACACACACACATATATATATACATATACACACACACACACACACACACACATATATATATATATATATATATATATATATACTCGCACACATAGACACAAGCAGGTACACACACACCCAACCACCCACCGCAGATGCGATGGATAAATTGTCGCCATTTTGTATTTGTATTCGCGCATGCGCGTTATTTGATCATGATTTTGACGACTGTACAGTATAATAACAGCGTCTATCAGAAAAAGAGTATCATGATGCAATTCACTTCGTTAGAAATCTGAAAAATGGCATGCTCTAATGATTGGCATTTGCACCAGCAGCTACAATACGAATATTTCAAAGTGTTTAGGGGGCAATCTGAGGACAGTGCAGAGGATTCAGAAAGAGTTGGATGAGGCTAATGGTGATTACGAAGGTACTTAGCATGATCTATAGTGATGGGGACGTTACGCTCCCTCAGGACCTCAGAATCAACACGAGTCATCACGTATTTTCCGGAGGTAGTTCAGTACTTGATCAAGAGGTTGATTGCTAGAAGAACCTGTGTCTGGAAACAGGAATCTCTCCCATGGTACAAAAGCAGGAGAACCCAGTCATTATTCTGAGACAATTTTCGCTATTACATCACTCCTTGCATATGGCCTCCTAACTCCCAAGACTGCAACCCAATTCATTATTTTTGTGGGGCGCAGATCAGCGAGAGACTAACACCAAAGATGAACAGAAAGCAAGGATTATGGAAACATTCTCTAACTTCAACAGAAACGTTGCATGGAATTCCGAAATAATCTGGATGTTGTGATATGTGGTTAATCTAGGGGTGTGACCAATAAATTAAACCCTAATACATCGCCTACTAGTATACTGTTACTTTGTTATTTCATATTTTTCTCTCGGTCTCTGAAGAAGCCTTAATAAAAGGGAAACATGTTAGACTGAAATACATTTCCTATTTTATTATTTTACTTTATTCTATTATATATATATATATATATATATACACTACTGGCCATAAATATTAGGCCAACCTAAGGGTTTTAAAGAAAATGATGTATTTCATATTCTTTCTAGTATTTATTGCCAAGTGGATAATTCTAAATAAAAATAGAATGTTTTTTTTGTTATTATTTTGCAAAATTTTACAAGGCAATGAAGCAAAGATGAACTCGTCCGAATAACCCTAAATTTTCTTCATTTTTTCACTGATGAAACTGCAATATAGGTAATTATCTACCGCAGAAAGCAATGGCAACCTACTGCGGGATAATCTTCTGCCCAGTCAGTCATGTCTCTTTCGAGACATGATTGCCCAAGCATGTATCACGTATGGCACTTAACTGACTGAGTGAATATAATAGTTGGAAACATGATTATGGCTTCTACTGGGCATAAATTGGTGGACCGGTTTTCTATTGTTATGAAGTAATAAACTGATCCCCAATTTATTAATACTTAATAATATAATACATCTCTTCCCAATCTAGCAAAGTGTTAAATAATAGGACAGATTGGGTTATATAGCCTTGGTCGGCAACCAGTCTACCGCAGAAAGCAATGGTAACCTACTGCGGGATAATCTTCTGCCCAGTCAGTCATGTCTCTTTTGAGACATGATCGCCTAAGCGTGTATCACGTATGGCACTTAACTGACTGATACACACGCCAGTCACCGAAAGAACTCAATTAATTGCTGAGGAGTAACACATATATTGCAGAAATGGAAACTGTTTTTAAAATTTTCTTCTCTAGAGAGCCCAATCATACTGAGAGCATATATAAACTATTGTTTGTAGATTGTGTATTGCTTCTTTTCTTGATGAAAAAGGAGAAATGATATAGTCCAATTGTTTTTCAAATAATTCATTAATAAATTAATTGATAATGATAATAATGCATCTAATCAGTGTCAGTAATTATTAGAGTACCAGGTGCAGGCTTCAAATGGTTCTGCACAAAATTTGGGAACTGAAATTTAGTAAAAAAGTTGGAAACATTCATGAGACGACATTAGTGAAAACAGCTCGAAACCCTGTGCGGATGCTGGCAGCATGATGGGACTTGTTTGCCCTCAATCTCCAGTGAATATCACCAGTTACGACTGATTTCAACACCCAGAATTGAAATATTATTATTATTATTATTATTATTATTATTATTATTATTAATAATAATAATAATAATAATAATAAACAAAAAACACATTGATAGAAAACCTGGAAAACCCAGGTTAAGAGATACACAAAAAATTTGTCTTGTTAAGTACAGCCCACACACTAAGGAGAACTTTGTCTATGTAACGCTGGGAATGTTAGGGAGACAGGAAAAATATGAAATGGGATCATAACAACACACCACGACCTGCCTTAGGTTTTCCTGCAGACTTAGTAGGTAGTGCGACCAAAGCAGAAATCGATTTGTAATGAAAAATGACATTATTATTATTATTATTATTATTATTATTATTATTTTGTCATTTTTCATCATATTTCCATTTCTGCTATGGTCGCACTACCTACCAAGTCTGCAGAAAGATCTAAGGCAGGTCGTGGTGTATCGTTATGGCGCCATTTCATGTTTTTCAATCTCCCCTATCATCCCTAGCGTTACATAGACAAAGTTCTCCTTAGTGTGTGGGCTGAACATAACAATTTGTATATCTCTTAAGCTGGGGTTTCCAGGGATTCTTTCAATGTGTTGCTTTGTTCCTTTTTATTATTATTATTATTATTATTATTATACAGGCAAATATCCTACATAATAATGTGAATCCAAAATGCATAAATACCTATAAACAATAGACCATCTAATCTCAGTATATTTTATACTTAGACCCAAATGAATATAAAAATCGTCACGACAGAGTGAGGCAATATTTACACTGGACAATGTGTAAATACTATGGAAAATCTGTAAACAAACACTGGTGTGATTATCAGCCAGCACCGGTTACAGAAATAGAAGATGTCACCATTCCATGGGATTACACCATCTACACAGACAGAAAAATCAAAGCAAATAGACCGGACATTATTGTTAAAAACCAGAAAGAAAAAAAAAATGCCTATAAATTGATATGGCTTGTCCAGCGGATTGTAACATAGCCACCAAGGAATTCGAAAAACTGTCAAAATATGAAAACCTGGAAATCGAAATAGAAAAAAAAAATGTACAAATTGAAAACAAGAATCGTGCCAGTGATAGTAGGTGCATTTGGAATGATAAAAAATGGAACAAAACAACACACTGATAGAATCCCTGGAAACTCCAGCTTAAGAACTATACAAAAAATTGGCTTGTTAAGTACAGCCCACACACTAAAGAGAACTTTTTTTTATATAACCCTAGGGATGTTAATGAGATAGACTAAACTATCACCCGGTTCACACTCCACCCACATCTATTGAACAGGTGAAGAGGCTCATTCCTTGTTTCCTTTTTAGGATGCGGTTTCCGGTTTTCTCTTTCCCAATCTTCTCACTTTTTTTTTCAATTGGAGTAGATAGACTAAACTATCGCCCGGTTCACACTCCACCCACATCTATTAAACAGGTGTAGAGGCTCATCCCTTGTTTTCTGTTTAGAATGTGGTTTCCGGCTTTCTCTTTTCCAATCTTTTCACTCCTATGTAGCCCCCTGCACATTGGTGGCGTTACCGCCTTGCTCGGGGTGATATGATTAAAAAAAAAGATCTTTTCGCAGACTTGGTAGGTAGTGCGACCATAGCAGAAATCAAATTAGGATGAAAATGACTTCATAATAATACTATTAATAATAATCATAGTACCCGTCGATATGAAAACTGAGGATGATGAATGTAATGGCCGTGTTTATTGCAATTGTGACCAAATAAATGTGACAGAATGAGTTTCAGTTTGGCGTAAAATGGCGTACACACAGTCCTTAGAGATGTCCTTCACTGTCAGGGGTCTAAATCGCGAGAGGTACCTACGAGGTGTAGAACCACTTCTGAAGATCGGCCTGATGTTAAATGGATCCTTTCACATAGGGTAGACCAAACGTTGTTGTTATCCTCACGCACCCTTCCTTCCGCGTTCGTTGGAGTTGTTGCCATGTAGTCTGGATAATTATTGCGTTGTAAGGGTCTAATTATATTGGCTATTTCCTGTTGGCATGTCTCTGGGTCGCCGCATATGACTTTTGCTCGATGTAGCAGGAAGCGAACGATCCCTTTATTTACATTGTATGGGTGGTGGGAGTTGAAGTTGAAGTATTGCTCGGTGAATGTTGATTTGCGGTATACGGATGTTCTGAACCCTTCTCGCTTCGAGCTATTAGTATATCCCGCCGGTTTGCTGTCGTTTACTGTCGTTCCATTTTTCCGTAGTGAACGGTATCAATGACCTTAATGAGTGCACATGGTACAGTAGCGTCTGGACCTTATTCTTGTGTGGCCAGAGTATGAATGTGTTATCAACTTCTCTCGGCCATAGAGTTGTGTGTACGCCATTACAATTAAAATGTCTTTAAATTATAAAACACAAGCTACAAATATTTTATGAATCAAGCTTTAATAATGTCCAAATTATTTTATGAAAATTCTACAGTGATATGCGAGATGAATACTGTCAAAAACCAACTTGATTTTTGTGAACCAGTTACTATTTCACTATCTCATTACGCACCGACAACAATCATTTTTGTGATCGTGCATTATTTAGCTTTTCGTTGACTAAATGAGGTTAGCTTAGATCACTGGTGCCGCCTAAGCACGAATTTACACAAGATACTAGATTGGCAACTAGGTCCCACCCTTTTACAGTTAAACAAATAAGATGTAACCGTAAATTCTACTCCAACAGCTTCTTTTCTCGCGCTTCCCGCCTGTGGAACTCCCTTCCACAAGTCTGCTTTCCCGACAGTTACAATCTCCAGGTGTTTAAATGTAGGGTCAATAGACACCTCCTATCACACTAACTCCCAACTATTCTCACAACACTCTCATCTGCCCAACCCTCATTCTCGGTATCCTCACCCGCCTATCACCCACCCTCTGTTATTTCCTATATTTAATCAGCCTTTCTCCACTCTACGTAGCCCCCTGCACAGTAGTGGCAGTGACATGCCTTGCTCGGGGTGAAACGCTTATAAAAAAAAAAATCTTTTATTAAAGAAATAGATGCCTGCAAACCATACCGTTTAGGGGTCATAAGATTTGAAATGATACGGGAAAATTTCTGGAGATCTGAAGATTTTTTTCTTTAAATGAGTTACAAGGAATGACCACTTCATAGTTATTTTTCACGTGCACATCGTACTAATATATCAAATAATGAATTAAAAACGAAACAGAATCTAACAGTAGAAATGAGAGTAGACATTGCGCTAGTCATTATTATAAAACTAGCAGCAATTACCAGAAGCATTCGAGGCAAGATTGGCAAGACTAGATAACGAATACTTAAGAAATAATATTTTCTGAGTCTGCAAGAATAATACGGGTGTTATTGGAAAATTTACTATCGATCTATAATTACCTGCAGCCACCTGATATCTGGTAGCAATAAGCAAACTTATATAACGATGATAGGGAATAATATCTATTCAATAAAGTTGATAAAATACGCATGTAAATTTAATAGACAGAAATGTTACAAATATTATAGGACAGACGTTTTAAAAATATGACCTCTATGCTACAATTCGTGCTGTAAATATTTCGTACACTAAATATGACAAACTATCAGGTATAGCCCACGGTTGCTCGGGTGTAATGAAAGCTTCAAAACTAATCCATGGTCCTGGAGCTCAGACTCAGCCCAAAGAATATTTGTGTGAAGTTTGGTGAGAATCGGATAAAAAATGTGGATTTGCATAAAGGACATACAGACAGACAGACAGACACACACACACACACACACACACACACACACACACAAACATCTTGCCTATATATATATATATATATATATATATATATATATATATATATATATATAAAAATACAGCTATGATTTATATATTACTAGCAGTATAGCCCGGCGTTGCTCGGGTGTAATGAAAGCTTCAAAACTAATCCATGGTCCTGGAGCTCAGACTCAGCCCAAAGAATATTTGTGTGAAGTTTGGTGAGAATCGGATAAAAAATGTGGATTTGCATAAAGGACATACAGACAGACAGACAGACACACACACACACACACACACACACACACACACACACACACAAACATCTTGCCTTTTATATATATATATATATATATATATATATATATATATATATAAAAATACAGCTATGATTTATATATTACTAGCAGTATAGCCCGGCGTTGCTCGGGTGTAATGAAAGCTTCAAAACTAATCCATGGTCCTGGAGCTCAGACTCAGCCCAAAGAATATTTGTGTGAAGTTTGGTGAGAATCGGATAAAAAATGTGGATTTGCATAAAGGACATACAGACACACACACACACACACACACACACACACACACACACACACACACACACACACACAAACATCTTGCCTTTTATATATATATATATATATAGCATAATGATGATCCACGTATACTGTCTTTATATGTATAGGAAAGAATATTAAAACGTTTTGAGCTTTAAAATGTGTTTTTTGACAGTATTTGTTATAGTAGAAATAAACAAATACTGTAAAAAAAAAACACATTTTAAAACTCAAAACGTTTTAATAATCTATCCTATATATATATATAGTCTGCGCTATTGTAAGAACTGCAAACTTGAAACTTCTGAATATCGTTTCTTATGTCTTTGTCTATGAGTGTATCAAATTTGATTAAAATTGGACAACTTCTACAACCCGATTTTTTCGATTATCGATTTTTGATATTTATCGGGGGTACCTCGACACAAAACCTAGCTAAGAACACTCGCAGAAGCTTACAGAACAATTGTGTAAATTTTCAAGAAAATCGGTTCAGCTATTTTGGAGTCTATAGGTAACGGACACACACACACAGACACACACACACACACACACATACAAAGTTCCATTTATGCGAATTGACGGAGTTGGCGGAAAATACAGGGAAATATTTTAAAAAGATACGATGGCATACACTTCATGCACTGAATGTAACAGTTATTTTGAAGCAGTGTCAACACCAAAGACAATTAAAGCAAAAGTATTGAAATTTAAAAAAAAAATGACTTAACTTCAATAATAATAACATCAAAAATAATCCTCGCTATTGCAATAAAAAAGCATTATATATATTACGCTCTCACACCTTGATTGAGCACTCTGGAAGAATAGTAGACTTTGAAAACAGTAGCTACTCTAGCATATACGCATCGTTCATTCAGTAGTGAATTAGAACATTCTCAGCTATTGGATGTGTATAATGAGAATATGCACACTAAAAAGTCTGCCGCATTCAACCGAGTGCCCATAGCTCAGAGGTAGAATCGCCGACTGACGCCAATTCGGTCGGCTTTCAATACTGGGTAAAAAGCAATCGGCTGTCTAACCGTACTGATGAGCTGTGATGAGCTGTGATACATCGAAACAGATCTATCTGCGGATTACTATATATATATATATATATATATATATATATATATATGTAATCATTTCATCCCAAGCAAGGGGGTTACATAGGGAAAATGATGAGAAAGAAGGGTAGATTATAAGGTGTGTCAGGAGAAGAGTAATAGAAGGATGAGAATACTGGTGTGATGGGTGTAAAGTGGATGGAGAAAAAAGCTTGAGAGAAAGGATGTGAGTCAGTGAGACAGGAAATGTCTATTGACCTCACATTTAAATTTTGGGGATTATAGCTGACGTGGAGCAAGTATACGGAATGGAATTTCACAGGCGGGAAATGAGTGAAAAGAAGATGTTAGAGTAGAAATTGCGCTTACATTTTATCGGTTTTATTGTAAAAGGTGTGACCTAGTTGCTAGTCTAGTAGCTCGTGTAAATTTATACATAGTGTGGACCAGTGAGCGAAGTCCATTATAGCAGAAGCCGTGAAAGAATTTGTAGACATGACACAGGGAAGCCACATCGCGCTGGTAAGACAGCGATTGAAGTTGAATATATATATATATATATATATATATATATATATATATATTTTCCTCCTGATACGCGCGTGAAGAGACAGAGAAAGAGAGAGAGAAAGAGAGAGAGAGAGAGAGAAGGAGAGAGAGAAGGAGAGAGAGAGAGAAAGGGAGAGAGAGAGAATAACAAGGTAACGTCAGTTCAGTTTATTATAGAGGCAGTGTTGGCTCACTCAGTTCATTTCTTTCAGTACCAGTTGTCAAATTTCTTGCCTCGTGTTTCCTCTTTAACAGTGGCTTATTTTATTTTTTGGAATGGTTATGTTGTCGTATATTGAAGAGTATATATATATATATATATATACTAGATTAGCAACTAGATCCAACCCTTTTGCAGTGAAACCGATAAAATGTAAACGCAATTTCTACTACAACTACTGACATTTCCTATATCTAACCACTCTTTCTCTTTACTTTCCTTATATAACCCCTTGCGCAATAGTGGCAGTGGAATGCTTTGCTTGGGGTGAAATGATAAAAATATATATATATATCTTTATATATCTATATATCCTCTCTATTGTAATAAAGATCATTATATATATATATATATATATATATATATATATATATATATGTATGTATGTATTACAGCTCCAATTACATATCGCCCGGTTCACACTCCACGCACATCTATTGAACAGGTGTAGAGGCTCATTCCTTGTTCCCTGTTTAGGATGTGGTTTCCGGCTTTCTTTTTTCCAATCTTTTCACTCTTATGTAGCCCCCTGCACATCAGTGGCGTTACAGCCTTGCCTGGGGTGATGTGATTAAAAAAAAAATGGTTAGCAGTAAATTAGGAAAAACATTTTCGCTTGGATCAAGAAACACTTTCCGAATAATCCATTAAAAGATATTTTCAATAAAAATCCTCTAAAATTAATTTATATTTGTAGGAATAGTCTGGAAAAACTATAAAATATAATAATAATATTTTAAATAAAAATTTAAACCTAATTGAAAATAAGAATTATCCAATCATTGAAATCAATAATTTGGAGAAAAATAAAAGTAATTGTAAAATCCCTAGAATAAGTTCCTGACAGAATCCATTGTTTATAAATGTATCATTTCTTCTATAGAAAGCCTTGGTCATGTAAAGATTTATGTGAAAAATACTAATTACTCTCTGAAAAAAAAAGATTTTTTCAACAAAAGTCTTCATTTAATAATATTAAATACAGAAACAATACGTCCCTCTCGAAATATTATAGCTATGTAAAAGAAACAAATAAAACTACCAGATTAAAATGGAAAATTTAAAAAAAATCTAGAATATGTGAGTCTTTAAACGAACCATGCCCCTTGTGTCTATATGAAAAACTATATATTATTAAATTTTTTATGAATAAGTTTGTTATATGAGCGCAATGAGACGTAATGTGCCATATATAAACACTGAAAATGTTCACCTTAAAATATGGTTAAAAAGATACTTCATAAGAAAAAATATCTATTAACTCACATATACCTAATAATTTGTTTTATATTGTGAAATAATAAAAATAAAATAGATATTAAAATAATTAAATAGATATTTAAATTTTGTATTACATTAAAGTTGTATTAGAACACAATAATAATATGATAGATTTTTAAAAAATAATAAAATGGTTATTAATTATTTAATATTGAAATATATTTAAAAACTATTTACAAATTAAGAATTTTATGTAAACTTAGAATAAAATGCATTTTAGATAAAAATAAAAATAATATAATGACACACAAATGTCCCTTTAAGTCAGATCAAAAATAGAAAATGTTTTCTTTCTTTCTTGTTTTGGGAAATGATGGGATACAGAGAAAACTAAGATAATAATCTTGTAACAATAATGGATTCATCAACGGAAATGCAATCCAGACAGGGTCTTTTGGTCGACTGACAATCTTGCCGTCAAGATTTAAAAAAGAAATCATATATTCATCAAAATATAACCGTTTTTTCAAAATTAAAGTGCATCTCTATTCTGATTAGTTAAATTGAACAAGAAGATAAACTTTTCTTCCCACATCCATAAATAATAAACGTATTGTTTCCTGTATTCAAAATTTTTTTTTAATCATGTCACCCCAACTAGTGCGCAAGGGAATACATAGAGGGATTAGGTATAGGAAATGTCAAGGAGGGTGATAGACGAATTAGGATGTACATAGGGAGAGAGTGGGTGTGAGTTAGTGTGTTAGGAAGTGTCTATTGACCATACATTTAAACTCCTGGAGGTTATAAGCGTCGGCGAAGCAAGCATACGGAAGGGAATTCCACAGGCGGGAAGTGCGAGGAAAGAAGCTGTTGGAGTAGAAATTGCGGTTACATTTCATCGGTTTCACTGTAAAATGGTGGGACCTAGTTGCCAATCTAGTATCTCGTGCAAATTCACACCTAGGGGGCACTAGTGATTTAAGTTCATCAGAGCAGAAGCCATGAAAGTATTTATAGAAGAGGCACAAGGAAGCCACGTCACGCCGGTGAGAGAGTGACTGCAGGCGGTCAGCTAAGTCGGTATCAATCACATTACAGATTTTTCGCTGTATTTTGTCAAGGACCCCGAGGAGAATAGCAGAGCCACCCGACCAGATGTGGCAGCAGTAAATGAAAATCATTTTTACAACAATGAGCTAATGATGACAAGTTAAAAATCTCGAAACATATAAATTTCCTTGTCGCAATGTAAACGATATTAATTTCAAATGAAATATATATATATATTTGAAGCAAATAATTGGTCTGGTGCGTCTTAGACCGCTCGACTGCGAACAATTTCCCAATCTAATCGAAGTTGTGTTATATAAGGGTTGATTTAACTTCGATTAGAATATCGTATTTTTAATGATTGAGCGGTCTAAGACTCTCCGTATATATATATATATATATATATATATATATATATGTGTGTGTGTGTGTGTGTGTGTGTGTGTGTCGTCTATGTGTGTGTGTGTGTTTCTGTTTCCCTCCTGTCAGACTCAAATGTCTGGATTATTTTTTTTCTCATGTCTTAATATAAGATACTCATAGTAGTTACGTCAATCAATATGCTTCGTCATTTTTGTTGGCAGATCGATATAAATATTTTGCTGTCATTTTTAGATTCACAGGCCTACTCGTAATAATAATAATAATAATAATAATAATAATAATAATAATAATAATAATAACAACAACACATTGAAAGAATCCCTGGAAACCCCAGCTTAAGAGATTTACAAAAAATTGTCTTATTAAGTACAGCCCACACACTAAGGAAAACTTTATCTATGTAACGCTAGGGATGATAGGGAAGATAGAAAAACATGAAATGGGGCCATAACAACACGCCACGACCTGCCTTAGGTCTCTCCGCAGACTTGGTTGGTAGTGAGACCAAAGCAGAAATCGAAATATGATGAAAATGACATAATAATAATAATAATACGCGCACAGACAGAACAATCAAAGCTAATCGGCCAGACATTGGGATCAAAGACCACGGAAGTAGAATGTGATTTCTTATTTATATGCCAGTTCCTGCAAGATCTTATGTATCTTTGAAGATCTTCAAAACAACTGCTAAAAAACAAGGATCTTGAAGTGGTAATCTAAAAGAAAAAAAAGTGACATCTAAAGATATCAATAATTCCAGTTATAGTTGAGGCCTTCAACTTGATCGAAAAAAGATTTTTTTTTTTTTGCCTTTTTTTTATAGACTCATTGAAGGGATCCATAGTAGCCCGAGCCTTAAAGTGATAAAAAAAATAAAGAAAATATCCCAAGTACAATCAACACCTTACGAAAGACTTTTTCTGTGTCATATATGTGTATGTAAAAATATTTTTTTTTATATTGTTTTTTTTTTACAAAAATGTTCAATGGGTAATGCCATGATAGTTTTTCTGACCATAGGCATATAGTTGGGACCCGGAAATGCGTAAACATTTCGAAGATTAAATGTAATTGATATTACGCGACAACTGTAATGGATAATACAAGAAAATGATTTAAAACGATAAAATATATATCCTATAATTGTTATACTGGCATAGACTTCATGCACTGAATCTAACAATTATTTTGAAGCAGTGTTAGGACAAAAGGAAAGTAATAGCGGAGATATTGAAATCTTATCTATATATATATATATATATATATATATATATATATATATATATATATACAAATATGTATGCGTATATATATATATATATATATATATACAAATATGTCTGCGTATATATATATTTATATATATACAAATATGTATGCGTATATATATATATATAAATATGTATGCGTATATATATATATATATCTATACAAATATGTCTGTGCCTTACTATTTTCGTTTTTGCAATAATTACATGGTCGAGTGGTAAAAATATCTATCTATCTATCTATCTATCTATCTATCTATAATAAAGACCGATAAAATAACATTTTTCTTATGTCTTAATGCAAGATACTCAGTAGAGGGTGCATCAGTATCTATTTTGCCGTCATTTTAAACAGCATATATATGTTTCCCAGTCATTTTTGACGACACGAACCCACTCGTAATAATAATAAGAATAATATCAACAGTAACAAAATGTTCAGACGATAATGTCATGATACGATTTCTGACTTTAGGTCTCTGGTTGGGCCTCGGATACAAATATGTATACAACAGAAAACAAAGAAATATTATTATTAATATTATTATTATATTTCATTTTTCATCATCATTTCATTTCTTCTATGGTCGCACAACCTACCAACTTTGCAAGAAGACCTAAGGCAGGTCGTGGTGTGTTGTTATGGCTCCATTTCATGTTTTTCGATTTCCCCTAACATCTCTAGCGTCTCATAGACAAAGTTCTCCTTAGTGTGTGGGCTGTATTTAGCAAGACAATTTTTTGTATATCTCTGAAGCTGGAATTTCCAGAAATGTGTTGTTCAATGTGTTGTTTTGTTCCATTTTTTATCATTCCAAGTGCACCTACTATCACTGGCACGATTCTTGTTTTCAATTTCCACATTTTTTTCTATTTCAATTTCCAGGTCTTTATATTTTGACAGTTTTTCGAATTCCTTGGTTGCTATGTTACAATCCGCTGGACAAGCCATATCAATTAATAGGCAAGTTTTTTCCTTTTTGGTTTTTAACAATAATGTCCGGCCTATTTGCTTCAATTTCTTCTTCTTCTTCTTCTTCTTCTTCTTCTTCTTATTATTATTATTATTATTATTATTATTAAACAAAGTAAATGACGTAATTCTTTTAATGTTTTTTCAACACTTACCAGAAGAACGCGATTTAAGAAAAGAAAAAAGTAACAGTGTTTAAAATGTTGAACAATATTTCGACCGTATGGCTGCCTTCTTCAAATTATATTTTAAAAACTGTTTTCAAGTATAAAAATATATAAATCTACAAGCGTTATTTGTCCTGTAATAAAAATTTGGCTGCACTGTTAATCAACGCGTCAAAAGAACAAAATGACGGAATCTATCCTGCATTTATATAAATCCACCATCCGGCCGTGTGTTGAGTACTGCTGCCACATCTGGTCGGGTGCCCCTTCTATTCTCCTCGGGGTTCTTGACAAAATACAGCGAAGAATCTGTAATGTGATTGATACCGACTTAGCTGACCGCCTACAGTATCACTCTCACCGGCGTGAAGTGGCTTCCCTGTGCCTCTTCTATAAATACTTTCATGGCTTTTGCTCTGACGAACTTAAATCACTGGTGCCCTCTAGATGTGAATTTTCACGGAATACTAGATTGGCAACTAGGTCCTACCATTTAACAGTGAAACCGATGAAATGTAACCGCAATTTCTACTCGAACAGCTTCTTTCCTCGCACTTCCCGCCTGTGGAATTCCCTACCGCATGCTTGCTTCCCCGACGGCTACAACCTCCAGGAGTTTAAATGTAAGGTCAATAGACACCTCCTAACACACTAACTCACACCCACTCTCTCCAACTCTCTCCCTATGTACATCCTAAGTCGTCTACCACCCGCCTTCTGACATTTCCTATACCCAATCGCTCTATGTACCCCATTGCGCCATAGTGGGAGTGGAATGCCTTGCTTGGGGTGACACGATTAAAAAAAGTCATGCAAGTGATATATTCTCGACAAGCATTTTAATGTTCATGTTCAGTATATATATATATATATATATATATATATATATATATATACAGAAAATACAGACCTTTCGGCGCTTAAAACGCATGAGGATAGTTATGTATGCAAATTACAACGTCCCCAACCCGGATGAAGGAACAGAATGACAGGTGAGTTTCATAAGATTTATGCTAAGCTGTTTGATTAATTCCTCATAGTAACTAATCAACTAAGAGAAATTCTCCAAGATAAACAAGATCGCCATCATATTAAGCACGTTCCAGTTGCATGCCTACTCGCTGGCGGCGATTCATTAATTTTTGCCCGTTGATTAATTACCAGCGTAGGCGTTTTTGCATGTTTGTATAAGGATATATATTTTTTGTAGATTTATATATTTTTTTACTTGAAAAATATTTTAAAAATATAACTCGAAGCAAACAAACATTCTGATGAATCAACGTAGAACAACGTTTTTTCTTTGCTTTTCTTTTCTAAAATATGTTGTTCTCTTTATTACCGGCCGCGTTAATTTCTTGGTTTGTTTGATTATCTCAAAAGCCGCTGGATATATTCGGATGAAATTTTCAGCGGTGATTGGCCTGATAGCTGGCACTTACTGATTAGATTTTTGGTTCGATCCGGTAAGAAATAACGTCTCTGAGTCATGTTCCAGATTTTTTTTACGAATAGTTTTCGTACGTTTCACATGCCAAATACTGAAATACCTCCGTTAGATTGCTTTACATCATTACATTTTCTGAACACACTATTTTCACCATGAAAATATCATTATTTATTATATAAATTTCATTCTTATTATCCAAAAGAAAAAAAAAAGCGGACAAATTAATTGCAGTTATTCTCATTTTAATAATCATCACTTGGTAATCGCTGAGATGATGTCTGTATTGCCACGGCGAAGGTTTCAGTCTTTCACTTTTTTGTTATTATTATTATTATTATTATATGTGCCCTGTCCCTTCAGGACGTAGGCGATCATGGATCTCCACATCGCCCTATCCCTTGTGGCTCTTAGTATGTTTGCTCCTGTTGCTCCTGGCAACCCCCGTTCCGTCATCCACCTGATCAGACTCTGCAGATATGTTATCCGCTGCCTTCCTCTGTCTCTCCTTCCTTCTATCTGACCAGTCAGTATCAGGTTCTCCAGGCTCTCCTTCCTCATTGCATGTCCCAGGAACTTCAGTTGTCTCTTCCTGATGCTCAGCATCAATTTCCTTTTTGTTGCCATCCTTTCTAACACTTCGTCGTTGCTTGTATGCTCAGTCCACGATATCCGTAGCATCCTTCTGTAGAACCACATTTCGGCCGCTTCCAGTTTTGTCCTCATTTTCGATGATATTGTCCAGCATTCACAGCCGTATTGAAGAACTGACATCACGTAGCAGTCTAGCACTCTTTTCTTCGTTTCTATTGAGATCTTCCTGTGTGTTAGTATTTTGCTCATCTTCTGGAACGCGTCCTTTGCCATGCCAATTCGCCTTCGGATCTCCGTGTCGCACTTTCCATCTCCTGTTAGAACACTTCCTAGGTACTTAAATTCTTGGACTTGTTTGATTCTGTTATCCCCCACCTCTATTTGGCATTTTGGGTTGTATCTTTTGCTGATGACCATGCACTCAGTTTTCTTAAAGTTTATTTGTAGTCCCTTCTTGTCACTCTCCACTGCTACTTTCTGTATGAGATCTTGCAGTTTCCTTTCCGTGTCCGCAATCAGTACTGTATCGTCCGCGTATCTTATGTTGTTCAGGTTGTGGCCTCCAATAACAAATCCTGGTGTGTCATCTAGGGTCCTCAAAATATTCTCGCTGTATAGGTTGAACAAATCCGGTGAAAAGACACATCCTTGTCTTACGCCTTTTTCTATCTTTGTGTATCTACTGAGGTCGTTACCTGTCCGTATGTAGGCCGTTTGCTGCCAGTAGAGATTCTTGATTATTCTTATGTCTTTGCCGAAAATGTCGAGGTTTTATTATTATTATTATTATTATTATTATTAATATTATTATTGACGAGATTTTATTTCATAACTGGAAATCTTGCCTCATATTTATTCTTCATCTCGTTGAACGAAATAAGGGGCTTACATAGAGGAAGGTGAAGAGAAAGAGTGGTTAGATATAGGAAATGTCAGAAGGAGGGTGATAGACGGGTAAGGATAGCGAGGCTGAGGGTTGGGTAGATAGGAAGAGTGTTTTATAAAATGGATGTGAGTTAGTGTGTTTAGAGGTGTCTATTGACCTTACATTTAAACTCCTGGAGATTGTAGCTGTGAACAGAATCCGTGAAAGTATTTATAGAAGAGGCACAGTGAAGCCACGTCACGCCGGTGAGAGAGTGGCTGCAGCCGGTCTGCCAAGTCGGTACCGGTCACATTACAGACTCTCCGTTGTATTTTGTCAAGAACCCCGAGGAGGAATAGCAGGGGAACTCGACCAGATGTGGCAGCAGTATTCAATACACGGGCGGATGGTTGATTTATATATGTGCAGGATAGATTCAGACGGAAAAATCTTCCGGGTCCTGCACAGAGAACCGACTTTCTGTCAAGTATCTCAGATTTCTGAAGCTATGATCTCCTATCTTCCGATATTTTCAACGTAGAACTTTGATCGGTAGTACGGGCTCGAACGCACTACTGATAAAAGGGCGTTCGATGGAAACGTGTGCTTTGAAATAAAGCAAACATATAAATAGAAACCAAAAAATCAGGCCAGTAGAAACCCTGGGAGGATATCATTATTAATTTCAGGGTCAATACTGAGGAGCATAGTAGACTTCTAAGGCGCCTTTTTGTTAATCGTTTAACCTCAATGAGCAGGAGGCTACATAAGAGTAAAAGATTAGACAGGAGGAGAGTAAAGAGAAAGACTAACCAGGTACAGTGGGTAAGATAAGGATGGGAATACAGGTGTAATGACAGTCGCAAAATAGAGAGAAAGGAAAAGATATACAGGGTGTTATAGAAAGAACTGGAGTCAAGTGGATAAGAGATGGGTATTTTCATTGTATTTAAATTCATGGAGTTTGTAGCCGTCAGGTACTTTTATTTTATCATCATTGAAACTATCAAATTATGAGCCACTTACGGCTGTGAATGCTGGACAATATCATCGAAAATGAGGACAAAACTGGAAGCGGCCGAAATGTGGTTCTACAGAAGGATGCTACGGATATCGTGGACTGAGCATACAAGCAACGACGAAGTGTTAGAAAGAATGGCAACAAAAAGGAAATTGATGCTGAGCATCAGGAAGAGACAACTGAAGTTCCTGGGACATGCAATGAGGAAGGAGAGCCTGGAAAACCTGATACTGACTGGTCAGATAGAAGGAAGGAGAGACAGAGGAAGGCAGCGGATAACATATCTGCAGAGTCTGATCAGGTGGATGACGGAACGGGGGTTGCCAGGAGCAACAGGAGCAAACATACTAAGAGCCACAAGGGATAGGGAGACGTGGAGATCCATGATCGCCTACGTCCTGAAGGGACAGGGCACATAGAAGAAGAAGAAAAATCTGTAGTTGAAGGCATAAAATTGTGTTTTAAATAGTTTAATTTCGTCATTAAACAAAACTATAGATGTTTTTCTAATGCTAAAGTAAAACAACCAATCTTAGACTAAAATTTATTACAACTGAGCCAAGCATCGAATTTTTCAATTGTTTAGCATTTGTTAATATTAATTGTTTTCTACAATTTTCTTTTCTTTATTATTTACTACAAGGTTACCAAACAAGTTCTGTCCGTTTTTAAAGGAAAAAAAGAAAACGCTTCACAGTATGTGTAACTTATATTTAATCTTTGAAGTAATCGCAATTGGCATCCAGCACCTTCTGCTAACGTGTCTCCAGCTATTCAATGCCCTTGCAGTAGAACTCAGGGAATTTTGACGCAAAGAAGTCCGCGTGGGCTTTGTGCAAGTCTGCTTCATTAATGAAAGATTTCCCACGAAGATCATTATACAGGGAGTGGAAGAGGTGGTAATCGGATGATGCAAGGTCAGGTGAATAAGGTAGATGGCACAAAGTCTCCCACCCAAGTTGCTGTATGGTATCCCTGAATATCCATGCGGCCTGGCGTTGTCATGGAGGAAAAGCACACCTTTGCGATACACCAGTGCTCCTTCTGGCGCCATGCCTGTTGCACACGTTTCAATTGCTGCGAGTATAGGCCTCCAGTAACCGTTTGGCCCGTTGGTAGCAGTTCATAATGAACCACTTGAAAACCTGTCCACCAGACACAAAGTATAATCATGCGGTGTTGCGGTGTGAAGGACAGCATTCTGAAAAGACAACTAATGTCTGGAATGCTTGGGAGTTTCGTACAAAACCCTCTTTCCATCACTGGTAAGCATTTGATTGAATAAGGATGCGGTACGGTGGCGAGAAAGCAGCGATACGCATGCTGCCACTCGCTGTCCCTTGTGGACCTCCAACAGCGTTTGCGAAACCCACTTGCTCAGTTTGTACTTCTTACCTAGGCGGTACAGGTGAAGTCTGTTTCATCGGAAACATTGAACTGTCTTGCAAGTTCACCACACGTTAGGCTAGTGTGCTCTTCAATGGCCGCCTTCAGGTCTCCGTCATTCAAGACCTGTGGTCGTCTACTGCGAGGATCATTATGGAAAGACAAAAGTCATGACTTGAATTTTCGAAACCAACGCCTTGCAGTACGTTCATCCACAGCACTATCCTCAAACGCTTGACATATGCGGCAACTTGATGCAGCTGCTGATAAGCCCACTTTGAAGTCGTAAAGCCCGGAACGAGATCTTTAGAGACTTCCATTCTCTCACAGCTGTCCGGCTTATAACTGATGGTTGGGCTAGGTGCGCGTGTTTTTACAACGTCTGATGTTCCTAATTCTAGCAGTCCGAATTTGAAAACAATTTCTACAAGCATTTCGTATATATATATATATATATATATATATTATGTTTAATCATGAGCCGTTCTAAACATCGTATATATATATATATATATATATATATATATATATATATTGTTAAATATAAGAGACAATGAATGTCTATTATGTTTAATCCTGAGCCGTTCTAAACTTCGTATTTTGGCTTTAATTTCAGTTGAAAATAAAGAAAACATACTCCAACGTTGCATTTGAATACATGGTTCTGTTGTCATTTCGCACTATTGACATAAAACTCCGCTAGGCAAAGACAATAGTTACCAAAAATAACAAACGCAGTACGCAAATTTGCAATGCGGTTCTATGACGTCACACCGCCTGATAGCGCGAAATGACAACAGAACCAAGTATTCAAATGCAACGTTGGAGTATGTTTTCTTTATTTTCAATTGAAATTAATGTCAAAATAAGACGTTTAGGACGGCTCATGATTAAACATAATAGACAGTCATTGTCTCTTATATTTAACAGTATATGTTTAGAAAATTATTTGCTACCTCGATACAATATATATATATATATATATATTTGTGTTTTATAGATTTTTCTCTGAGGATGGTTGTCAGCCAAGGTCAGAGGGAACAGTCTATCCTGAGGGCGAGAAGAACAGATAAATTCAAAACTTTTTCAAACGTAGTCTTGCGAATGTTCCTGTAAATTTTTTTTTTCTCAGCTGACGTTTTGAAATACCCAGTCCTTTTAGGATTTTGTCCAACATGGATTTTCAGAGCTTCTCTAATACATGGAGATTGTCTGGAAACTGTCTCATCGGATCAAGGCTTTTCCCTGGAAGACAAGCATGGCGCCAAACTCGCTACGAAAAATCTCAATTATCGGCGGCATAAAACTGCTACCTGGGATCGTTCATAAAAATAACTTCGATCGAATGAAACGTGTAGAACATTTTTCTTCGCGTCTCGTAGACTGGCACTACATCATAAAAACAACAACAACAAAATAATTGTAAAAGAAACCGCATTCTTTGAGGACATTTTACAGCAGCAACATTTTTTAAATCATTTCACCTCAAGTCAAGGCAGAACCGGCACTAGTTTAGTTTACAAAAACACGGTACAAGGTAGCGTCGAAGAAATGATAAGAGATAGATGGGATTCAAGGCGATCAAAGATGGCAATTGTATTTACATTTTTAGAGACTGTAGCTATCAGGGAAACAAAGAAACGAAAGGAAGTTTCACTGGTGAGAAATACAAGAAGAGAAACTGATCGAATAGAAGTGGCAGCTGCATTTAATCATGCCAATCCAGTCAGTCAGTTAAGGGCCATACGTGATACACGCTTGGACGATCATGTCTCGAAAGAGACATGAATGACTGGGCAGAAGATTATTCCGCAGTAGGTTGCCATGTCTTTCTTTAGAACCCAATCTGTCCTATTATTTGACTCATAGCTAGAGGGGACGAGATGTATTATACTTTTAAGTAGTAATTAGTGGAGGATCAGTTTATTACTTCAAAGCAATAGAAAGTGATCCCCAACTTTAAGCCCAGTAGAAACCTTAATATCTCCAACTATTACTTTCTACGGTAGATTGGTTGCCAGCCATGCCTACAGAACCCAATCTGTCCTATTATTTGACTCACAGCTAGAGGCCGACGAGATGTATTATACTTTTAAGTAGTAATTAGTGGAGGATCAGTTTATTACTTCAAAGTGATACAAACTGATCCCCAACTTTATGCCCAGTAGAAGCCTTAATATCTCCAACTATTATATTCAGTCAGTCAGTCAAATGCCATACGTGATACACACTTGGGCGATCATGCCTCGAAAGAGACATGATTGACTGGGCAGAAGATTATTTTGCAGTAAGTTGCCATTATTTTTTGCGGTAGACTATAGAACCCAGTCTGTCTTGTTATTTAACCTATAACAAGAGGGAAGAGACTGATTAATACCTTTCCCAAGGGTATTTGTGCGCAAGTGAATGCAATGAATTCAATTGGAATTCAAACTCTGCTTCCCGATTTCACTTCCGTGTCGGTATCAACTGGACCAGAACGCACATCCGGCTGGCAATCCAGTAGCTTGCTTAAATTCGAGTAGTCGGGATACCAGGGAAATAAGCTTGCCATGAGAATATTTGTAGGAAAGATGAAGAGAAGTCTCGTCACGTTAGTGATAAAGTAACTGTAGTCAAGATGCCATGTCAGAATCAGTTACATTGCGAAACTTTCTTCGGATTTTGTCAAGAACACCAAGGTGAATAGCAGAAAAACCCGATCGGATATGGCAACAGTATTAAAATCGGCAGCACTTGCAACTGAATGAGATAATAACGATATAATCAAGATGTTGTTGTTCCACACTACCCCAGACAAAAAACAATGAAAGAAACTCCCACCATTACTATGAAGATCGATAACATCCACTGGACTTGAGAAATCTATTTTCCTGAGAAAATCATTTTCAGCCAGAGAGAGAGAGAGAGAGAGAGAGAGAGGGGAAAGATTGTGTGAATTTTAAGTGACTATAGCTGTGACTGCTCTGCCAAAGAATGTAGAATGTTACCTTATAAGGAAACAGCTAATATTACCATTACACGTTTAACTGGAAAGATAGTGGAGTGGTTTATAATTGTCGTTTGCACAATTTTGAACAAAAGTGTTTCTTTATATTGATTTCCCTCCATGAAAAGAAAAAAAAGTTTATCACGCTGTTTAACCCCTAGCTTGGAGGGAAAAATGAATCTATTAATAGGGCATTTTTGAAATGTAAAAACAATATTTTTTTCAGTGACATGTTCAGAAAGATGAAGGAGTTGTTTCTGTTTTTTTTTTTTCGTAGCTTTGAAATCAGAGGTGTCCTTCCGCCATTATGTCTGTCAACTAACGTTAGAGAGACGAGTTTAACTTTAAGCCTTAGTATTTAAACTAAAAGTGAGAATGGGGGGGGGAATCTAAACTTATTCTTAAATAGAACTTTGTCTGTCTGTCTGTGTGTGTGTGTGTGTGTGTGTCTGTGTGTGTGTCCGTTACCTATAGACTCCGAAACGGCTGAACCGATATTCTTGAAATTTTATACAATTGTACTATAAGCTTTTGCGAGTGTTCTCAGCTAGGTTTTGTGTTGAGGTACCCCCAATAAATATCGAAAATCGACAATTGAAAAAATCGGGTTAGAAGGAGTGGTCCGATTTTAATCAAATTTGATACACTCATAGACGAAGACATGAGAACGATATTCAGAAGTTTCAAGGTTGCAGTTCTATCCTTGGATGACTTATTTAACTCCTATATATTGGAAATCGATACCCCGATATCCTACTGGGTCTGATTAAAATCAGTTTTTCAGCCCTTTTATTTTAGTTTTTGTTTCGGGTTTGGCTCTAAGTAGATATAATTGTAGTTCTTAGTCTCAGCCATGATACCATTTACTCAGAGCACTTATTTAGCCTTCAAAATTCAGTTGACGACGAAAAGAATTTATTTGATATCGATACCAGGAAATCAAAATTTGGCTTACATCCATTCATTTTTCTTTCAGTCTACGGTTTCGCTTTAACTGGAAAAAACTATTGGTTTTTAGTCTTTCGTGTCAACGTCTAAAGAGTCTGAGTTCCAGGACTATGGATTCGTTTTAAAGCTTTCATTACACCCGAGTAACGCCGGGCTATACTGCTAGTTAACAATATCTTTTTCCAAGTCTCGTTGCGTAAAAGTCAATGCAGCAGGCCAGGCGCTAATTTGAACTCCGCTCACCGATTTTGCTTTCTGCTGCGTAAGCCGTTTTGCTATCGCGCATGGAAAAAAATGACTTGTTGCAACTCCTACATCGTTTTCCCGTCCTTGTATAAGTTGTAAGATCGCTGCTACTACAACTAGTAACACTGCTTAGATTAGCTACCAACAAGGATTATTAAGACTATTTTCCCTATATCGAGGACACATAAATTAGTACAACGTTATTAGCAGTTGCAATAAAAATGAAAAGAACCTATTCAAGAGTGAACATCACAAGTTACATTATTTGGTTCCATCCGTAACAGCCATATTATTTCAAACAATAGGTCGACAAGAATTCTTATCATTACTGCCTTACCAGCCTAGCGCTGCGGTAAATTTGTTTTGTTTTAGCTACTACTACGAAGAAAGACGAAACAGGATTTTTGGCACATCGCGGGCGAGATAACACGCCCTACTGACTAGAATAGATCACTGCTTCACACTCAAGACACACACACGAACATATATATAAATATTTAGAGAGAGAGAGAGAGAGAGAGAGAGAGAGAAAGAAAGAAAGAAAAAGAGAGACAGGGATGCAGGGAAGACAAATTAATAAAGTGAGATATTGACTCGTGGACAGTGGTACGCTAAAGCAAATGCGATCGTCTCTGAAGTGCACTTAAATAATAATAAAAATCAACTGATAAATCCAACAGCGTTATTCACCACGTTCTCTTTTAACTCTTCAAGCGTTTAGTCGACATTTTCCTCCTTACTGCCATAGTTGGCTCCTCAGGATTTTAAAAAAATAATTTAATCCAAGAAAGGCAATAAAGCCACTAAGACGAAGAAGTTATTTAGTATTAGAAAGTAAGAAATTTTAAAGATGAAACTTGAGAGCGAAAGAAGTTAGAAAACAGTTTCACAAGGGAGAAGAAGCTGTTAGCATAAAACTTACGGTTTTATGTATCCATTTCAACTGTAAAATGGTGAAATCTAGTTGACAATTTACTACTGTGCTTAAATTCATAAAGTCTAGGTATAATAGTAGACTGTTCATCATAACAATTATCATAAAATATTATAGAAACAATAAGTGACCCTACGACAGTGAGAAAGTGACTGAAAGTGAGGTGCCAGATCAAGACCAATAACATAACAGTGCAGAGTTTTCTTTGCTTTAAAGAATCTCTAAGTTTTGCAGCAATATTCAAAGCTTGGAAGAGTGTTAAACCTATAAATACGTAAGATAGATTCTGGATAGAAAAATGGTCTCGAATGACACATGAAACCCACTCTCTTAGGAGTAGACCTGACAACTTTTTGTTTTTTAATCATATCACCCCAAGCAAGGCGGTAACGCCACTGAAGCGCAGAGGGCTACGTAAGAGTGAAAATTTTGGAAAAGAGAAAGCCGGAAACGACATCCTAAACAAGGATCAAGGGATGAACCTCTACACCTGTTCAATACACGTGAGTGGGGTGTGAACCGGGCGATAGTTTAGTCTATCTACTCCAATTGAAAGAAAAAAAAAGAAAAAAAAAAGAAAAAAAAGAAAAGAGTGAAAAGATTGGAAAAGAGAAAGTCGGAAACCACATCCTAAACAGGGAACAAGGGATGAGCCTCTACACCTGTTCAACTGACGTGGGTGGAGTGTGAACCAGGCGATAGTTTAGTCTATCTTCTCCAATTGAAAGAAAAAAAAAGAAAAGAATGAAATGATTGGAAAAGAGAAAGCCGGAAACCACATCCTAGACAAGGAACAAGGGATGAGCCTCTACACCTGTTCAATACACGTGGGTGGAGTGTGAACCGGGCGATAGCTTAGTCTATCTACTCCAATTGAAAAAAAGAAAAAAGAAAAGAGTGAAAAGATTGGAAAAGAGAAAGCCGGAAACCACATCCTAGACAAGGAACAAGGGATGAGCCTCTACACCTGTTCAATACACGTGGGTGAAGTGTGAACCGGGCGATAGTTTAGTCTATCTACTCCAATTGAAAGAAAAAAAAAAGAAAAAAAAAGAAAAGAGTGAAAAGATTGGAAAAGAGAAATCCGGAGGGTCAATATAATATTTCCACTTCCTATCGGTGAAAAATATATCTACATAAATTAGCAGCCAGTCACTCTTCTGAAGTTTAGCATCATTCAGTCAATGTCTAGTATGTTATTTAAGTGTCTGTGTATAATACGACCCCCTATAACAAGTATCACTATGTATTTTATTTTAAGTTTTATCATATTTTTTATAAAAAAAATCTTAATGTTGTTTTTCCCTTCATTCTTAATAAAATAATATTTTGTTTGGATTTTTTTTATAGTTTATTAATATATGTTTTTTGTATTGTTTTAATAATTTCACCAGGAGAAATGTGAGACCACCACTAGGGCCCAGAGTGTTATTGTGAGGAAAGACTGTATACAAGTGGTATTAAAGAAAGAATAAATGATAAAGGGGATTCAAGAGGATAGAAGATGGCAATTTACGTTGCATTTAATTTTTAAGGTTGTAGTTCTCAGGCAAGTGAGTTAACTTAACAGAAAGGACTTCAACAGGCGGGAAGTGCAAGAAAAGAAACTATTTGAGTAGAAGTGCCGTTACATTTCACTATTTCCACGGTAAATGCCAATCTAGCATAAATTCATGTAGTCGCGCACCAGGGAAAGAAATTCATCAGAGATGTTGCCATGAATAGATTTGTAGACATGGCAGTGAGAAGCAATGTCACATCGGAAAGAAAATGACGAAAGTCAAGATGCCAATCAGAACTGACTACATTGCAGATCTTTCTTTACTGAAAATGAGATTTTGATCTCAAAATATTAATCTAAACTTATTTATAAATTGAACTTTGTCTCTGTGTATGTGTCTGTGCATGTGTGTGTGGGTCTGTGTGTGTCCTTTACCAATAGACTTCGAAATGGCTGAACCGATTTTCTTAAAAATCTACACAGTTGTACTATAAGCGTCTGCGAGTGTTCTTAGCTAGGGTTTGTGTCGAGGTACCCCCGATAAATATCGAAAATCGATAATTGAAAAAATCGGGTTATAGAAGGAGTGGTCCGATTTTAATCAAATTTGATACACTCATAGACAAAGACATAAGAAGCGATATTCAGAAGTTTCAAGGTTGCAGTTCTTTCAATAGTGCAGAAAATCGATAATACATATATATCAAAGGCAAGATGTTTGTGTGTGTGTCTGTTTATCTGCCTGTATGTCTGTATTTTTTCAAACCTTTTATTTTAGTTTTTGTTTCGGGTTTGGCTCTAAGTAGATACAATTGTAGTTCCTAGTCTCAGCCATGATACTATTTATTCAGAGGAATTATTTAGCCTTCAAAATTCAGTTTACGACGAAAAAACTTATTTGATATCGATGCCAGGAAATCAAAATTTGACTTACATCCATTCATTTTTCTTTCAATCTACGGTTTCGCTTTAAATGGCAACAACTATTGCATTTTAGTCTTTCGTGCTAACGTCCAAAGAGTCTGAGATCCAGGAGCATGGATTAGTTTTAAAGCTTTCATTACACCCGATCAACGCCGGGCTATACTGCTAGTTTCTAATATTCGAGTTGAATCAATGAATTATTTTCCTTTAGCTTTTTTAATACTTATCTTTTCATTTATAAAGAGTACGATATTCATTTTTTTTTTTAATTCTTACAGGAAGCCATTTCTTGATATCGCAATATGCATTGACTAAGTAAAAGATTTGTGGAAGTAAATTAAAATGAAAATATGACAGTCACTAGTATCTTGAAAGAGGGCGTTATCTGAACGTGACCAATACATGAAAACATGACACATGACAGCGAACGTGATAAATGAAACTTGCTCATGAAATTATCAACAAATCAATATTAAATAATAGCCTACAGACTACACATAGAAATCAACAATAATAAAGATAACACCTATTCGATTATTTTGACTGAACACCAAAGCTAAAATTGTGCGTGTGAACTTGTGAAGAATACTTAAAGCAAGGGTCGGCAACCTTTTGAAGTGAGGGAGCACTGTTTTGTAGGAAGGCTATGATATGAAGTCAGTAAAGTGCTATACGTTATACACGCTTTTGGCGATCATGTTTCGAAAGATACATTACTGACTGGGCAGATGATTTAACCGCAGTAGGTTGCCATTAATTTCTGCGGTAGATTGGTTGCCAACCAAGGCTATAGAACCCAATCTGTCTCGTTATTTATCAATAACTGGAGGAAGGAGACGGATTAAAACCCTTCCCAAGGATAAGTGAATGCAAATAATTCATCTGGAATTCGAACTCGGCTCCCCGATTTCTTGTTTCGAGCTGATATTTACTGCGTCACAACGCACATCCTCCTTGCATTACTGCACCTAGGGCAAGATAATCTTCGGCCCAGTCCGTCATGTCTCTTTCGAGATATGGTCGCACAAACCAAGTATCCCGTATGACACTTAACTGACTGATAAGACGTGCGTTGTGGTGCAGTGGATATCGGCACGGAACGAGAAATCGGGAAGTCGAGTTCGAATTCCAGTTGAACCGTTGCATTCGAATACGCGTGAATATTTTTTGTAAAAGGTATTAATCCGTCTCTTCCCTCTAATTATGTGTTAAATAACTATAGATTTGGTTCTGTAGATTGGCTGGCAACCGGTATATCGCAAAAATTAATGGCAACCTACTGCGGGAAAATCCTCAGCTCAGTCAGTCGCCTAAGCTTTTCTCACGTATGACAACTGACTGACTGATGTTATCAAATGGACTCTAGTAAATTGTCTTGACCTCAGACTGCTCTGTCCTGTTGGTTACCTTAGTCTGCAGTTTGACAGAAAAAACAATTATTTGAACAAGTTTCATTATATTATTGCCGGAATAAGTAACTCAATCACCAAAAAATGCAAATTTCTTGCTACGACAAAATACAGTCACAAATGGCAAATTATTTAATGAGAGACTTGTTTCAGCTTATCGTTTGATAAATTCCCCACATCAAGTGAAATATTTGTTAATATGTAGAGAAAAACATTATACAGGAGGTGATCAATCATTCTTGTTTTGAACACCTTTTTATGTTCAGATTTTGTAAAACGTTGTTCACAAACATATATACTTCCAAATAATTATATCCATCATTTTTGTATTATTCAATAGGCTTTGATACTTTTCACTTGTCAAAACATAATTCTTGTAAAAGGCAGCAGAAGTCTATCCGGAATTAAATTTTGATTTTAAAAAGATTTCGTCGCATTTTAAAGTCGCTTTACTCTAACTGATATGTTTTTGCCACTTGCTCCATAAATCAGATAACTATGGTCCAATGTGTTAAGTTAGAGGACCGGACAAAAATCATTCGCGACCGAATGTTGTCCGGGAGCCGAGGGTTGCCGACCGTTATTTTAAGGGTAATGATTATGAATGACCAGGAAAATGAACTCGATATTAAACAGTAAAATAACTACTGTAAATATCTAAACTTATTTATAAATGGAACTTAGTCTGTGTGTGTCTGTGTATGTGTGTGTGTGTGTGTCCGTTACCTATATACTCCGATACGGCTGAACCGATTTTCTTGAAAATTTCCACAGTTGTAATATAAACATCTGCGAGTGTTCTTAGCTAGGTTTTGTGTCGAGGTACCCCCGATAAATATCGAAAATGGATTATCGAAAAAATCGGGTTATAGAAGGAGTGGTCCAATTTTAATCAAATTTGATACACTCATAGACAAAGACATAAGAAACGATATTAGGGAAGTTTCAAGGTTGCAGTTCTTACAATAGTGCAGAAATATATATATATCTGCTAACAACTGTAACGGAGTACATGCTACAGGCCCTTGATGAGTCTGACGAGGCTCGCGCGATTGCTCTGGATATCTCCAAGGCTTTCGACAGGGTTTGGCACCCTGGCCTCCTATGCAAACTACGCGGTTATGGTATTACCGGTCGCCTGCTTGACCTAATCCAATCTTTCTTAAATAACCGCAAAATGAAGGTCGTTCTGAATGGGCGTGCCTCTTCGTCCTACAGCACGAATGCTGGTGTCCCACAAGGCTCTATCCTGGGCCCAACGCTCTTCCTTATTTTCATCAACGACCTCCCAGATGAGATCAAGTCCCAAGTAGGCATCTACGCAGATGACACTACAATATACTCCCGCTCCAGTAAGAAACCTGTCGTGGCGGACAGACATAATCTCGCTGCTGACCTTGAGCGGGATCTACACTCTGTGGTGAACTGGGGCAAGAAGTGGCTTGTCAACTTCAATTCCTCTAAGACCAAGCTGTTGTCTGTCAACCATTACAGGCAACCTCTTCTGCCTCCCATAAGCATGGACCAGATGATTCTCCCGGAGCGTAATACACTACGCCTCCTCGGACTTACCCTGTCCTCAGACCTCAAATGGAACCACTATATTGAATCCATAGCAAAATCTACTGCTAAGAAGATTGGGTCACTATGTCGATCCAGGATGTTTTTTCCACCTGAATCCATCCTGCATATATACAAGTCAACCATCCGTCCGTGCATGGAGTACTGCTGCCATTTATGGTCAGATGCCCCTGCCGTTCTCCTCAGTGTTCTTGACAAGCTCCAAAGGAGAGTCTGTAATGTGATAGGTACTGATCTGGCGACTCGTCTGCAGCCACTTTCCCATCGTCGAAATGTTGCCTCCCTCTGTCTCTTCTATAAATACTTTCATGGCTTCTGCTCGGATGAGCTTAAGTCACTGATGTCTCCTCAACAGGTGTTTACCCGTTCAACCAGACTGGCAACTGGGTCCCACCCATTCACAGTCAGGTTAGCCAAACGCAGACGACAATTCTACTCCTGCAGCTTCCTCTCTCGCACTTCCCGCCTGTGGAACTCACTCCCGTATTCTTGCTTTCCTGACGGCTACGACCTCCAGAAATTTAAAAGCAAAGTTAATACTCACCTACTAACCACTGGCCTCTAGCTCTCTCCCCTCCCCTGTATAACCTTCCCTTTCTCTCCGCCCATGTACCTGTCATTGCACCTGCTTTCTCAGCTTTCTATTGTTCCTTTCTAACTAGCTTGTACTCCTCACTCTTTTCTAATTAATCTTTGTACATTTATGTAACCCCCTGCACATCAGTGGCGTTTCTGCCTTGCTCGGGGTGAAATGATTAAAATATATATATATATATATATATATATATATATATATATATATATATATAAGGCCAGATGTTTGTGTGTGTTTTTGTTTATCTGTCCTTTATACAAATCCACAATTTTTGTCCGATTCTCACCAAACTTCACACAAATATTCTTTAGTCTGAGTCTGAGCTCCAGGACCATGGATTGGTTTTAAAGCTTTCATTACACCTGAACAACGCCGGGTTATACTGCTAGTATACCCTATTTTTTAAATGCGATGTATTTGTCACGCAGAAGCCAAAAATAAATAGATAAATTAAAAAATGATGTCCTTAAATTAGGTACCGTTTTATTAGTTTGTGCTTTAACGAAGTAGCATTAAAAGAGAATGCAAAATTACATCGAAAATGAAGCAGATTCACCCACCTACGTTTTTCAGAGACAATGTTAGTCTCATAGCGAACCTGTGGGTCTGTAACTGATAGAATTATGGCAGATATGATCGTGAGTAAGAAGCAGGGAGCGAGGGCGTTTAAGTGGCTTGATACAGTGACCCAAAGTTGTCTACTCCTCTACGGGAGAGCTTTTCTAGACATTACTATAATCATGTCACCTGAAGCAAGGCAGTACCACTACAAGTGGGAAGAGGGTTACAGTGACAGGTAAGACTGGGTACAAGGAAGACTGAAGAAAAGATAACGAACGAACGAACAGAATTCAAGAAGATAGAAGGTGACAACTGACTTTGCATTTAAAACTTTGGTCATTGTAGCTATCAGAGAAGCAAGTAATCAGAAGGGAGTTCCATAGGCAGGAAATGCAAGAAATGAAACTGTTCGAAAAGAAGTGGTGGTTACATGTAACTACTTCAACGGTAAATGGGTAAGACCTAGATGCCTATATAGTAGCACGAGGTAGACCTTAAAACGAGGGTAGACCTTAAAACGTGGGTAGACCTTAAAACGAGGTAGACAGTAACCAGAAAAAACAAGTTCAGAGCAGTTGTTATAAAAATATTGGAAGTCAGAGAGAATCCACGTCACGTCGGTGAGAAACTGGCTAAAGTCGAGATACTAAGTAAAGATCGAGTACATTGAATAAGAGCCTTTAGATTTTAGTGAGTACCTCGAGATTAACAGCCGGAGCACCCGACTATATGTGGCAACAGTATTCAAAGTATGGACGAATAATAGTTTTACAATTTACAAATGAATAAGACGGATTCTGACAAGAAAACGTTCTGGCCTGACACAGAAACCCAACCTTCCTAGTAATAGTAGTAGTGGCAGTAGTAGTAGTAGTAGTAGTAGTATATATATATATATATATGTATATATATATATATATATATATACTCTCACACCCTGATTGAACACTCTGGAAGAATGGTAGAATTTGAAAAACAGTAGCGACTCTAGCATCTAGGCATCGTCCATTCAGCAATGAATTAGAACACTGAGAGCTATTGGCCGTGTATAATGATAGTATACACGCTAAAAAGTTTGCCTGCTTCTTCCGAGCGCCCATAGCTCAGAGTTAGAATCTTCGACTGACGCCTATTCGGTCGGGTTTCAATCCTCTTGGTTAAAAAGCAATCGGAGTTTAAACGTACTGATGAGCTGCGAAACAGATCTGTCTGCGGATGAGTATATATATATATATATATATATATACTACCAGCCATAATTATGAAGCAACCCATGTGTTTAAAAAGTTGATGTATTCCATACTATTTTTTAGTATTTACTTCCAAGTGAATAATTGTAAATGAAAATAGAATGATTCTTTTGTTAATACTGCACAAGAACATGTGCATCAAATGAATTTATAAGTATTTAATAATTTCCTATATTGCAGTTTCATAAATGAAAGAATAAAGAAACTTTAGTGTGATTCTAACGAGTTCATCTTTACTTCCTTGCCTTGTGAAAATTTGCAATGTAATAATAACAAAAGAACCATTTTATTTTCATTTAGAATTATCCCCTTGGAAATGAATACTAAAAAATAGTATGAAATACATCATTTCTTTTAAAAACTGGGGTGGCATAATAATTATGGCCGGTAGTATATATATATATATATATATATATATATATATATATTTCTGAGCGACTTTTGGCTGGCTGGGTTATGTGATAGATTTCTCTCCATCTCTTCACAAGGGGGAGCCACGTTCATACCCTGCCTTAGAATATTTTCTGTTTCAGAAAAAAATAATAAATAAAAAACAAAACAAACATGCCAGTAGCAGAAGTTTCTTTTTCTATGTTTCGTGCACTATCAGGATATTAGCGGTCATGGCTCTCCACAATTTTCTGTCCTTTCTTTGATCTTCTTGAATCCATGTTTTGTTCCCGATTTACTCAAGCTCATTAAAACTTTCTTGAATGACAGAGGGACTTAACTTATATAGCAGTAGTTGATGCGACACTAGGCTGAAAGTATGCGGGTACACGATGAGGATTGAACTCACTATTCATTTGTAATATGTTTTAGTTAGACAAGCTTAATAACCATTACACTACCTAACTTTAATGGCAGTTAATGCAACTCAGTCATTTAAGCGCCATACGTGATACACGCTTAGGCGATCATGTCTCGAAAGTGACATGACTGACTGTGCAGAAGATTATCCTGCACTAGGTTGCCATTATTTTCTGTGGTAGATTTGATGCCAGCCAAGGCTATAGAACCCAATCTATCCTGTTATTTAACCCATAACTAGAGGGAGAAGTGATGTATTCTGTTATTAATTAGTAATTAGTGGGGATCAGTTTATTACTTCATAACAATATAAAACCGATCCCCAACTTTATACCCAATAGAAGCCTTAATCACGTTTTCAACTATTATATTCAGTCAGTCACTTAATTGCCATTCGTGATACACGCTTGGGCGATCGATCATATCTCGAAAGAGACATGACTAACTAAGCAGAAGATTATCTCGCAGTAGTTTGCCATTATTTTCTGCGGTAGATTGGTTGCCAGCCAAGGGTATAGAACCGAGTCTGCCCTGTTATTTAACCCATAACTGGATGCAACTATATATTATATATTTGTTCCACTTTATGTATAATGTCACTAACACGTACACAGAAAGGAGACATACTTACATGTAGATCAAGAAATCGGTGTAAAATATCACATAACATTAGGTTCTTCTACACAGAAGGCAATAATTCTGACATTAACCGTTTCCTTATAAGAGAGATTTCTGAATGTTAGAAAATATGAGAAAAAAACTAAAATTAAGGAGAAAGGATAATAAAAGAACAATAATTAGGAGGACAGAAAATAACCATTGATATTCTATTTAAATTCTTGAAAATCAAAATTGATTAGGAAGAAAGAAGCTAGAATAGATTTCCAGAAGCGTGAGCTACAAAAGAAGGAACTGTTAGCATAGGACTTTTCACTTTAGTGCAGGTAACTATATATATAGTGGCATTCGTAGAACAAATGAGAATTTCGACGGAGAAAAAGACTGTTGTCACGCAAGTGAGGTGTGTTTTTACATAAATTTAAGGACGCGGGCCCGTAAGTTATGATTCAAAAGAAGAGAATACATTTTCATACACATGTACTTTAATATTATTTTTTCCCAAATTTTCTTCGTTTTCTTCTTCTTAGCACACTTTCTTCTACACCGCGGAACTGCCATTTTGCCATTCACCTGCTCCGGCTAGGCAAAAACGTTAAATGATGTTTTTTCCCTATCTCACTTTCCCTGTTTCTGGCCTGTTAGTATCAGATTCTCCAAGCCATCCTTCCACATTGTATGTCCACGGAACTTCAGCTGTCTTTTTGATGATGCTCAGTATTAATTTCCTTATCGTTTCCATCCTATCCAAAATCTCGTCATTGCTCACATACTCGATCCAATATATCCTCAGCGTCCTTCTGTTAAACCACATTTGATTTGCTTTTAGTTTTTCTATCATCTTCGAGCATTGATTGCCATATTGGAGAACTGACATCACATAGAAATCCATTATTCTTTTCTTTGTTTCTGGTGAAAGTTTCCTGTGTCTTAATACTTTATTCAACTTCTGGAACGCGTCATTCGTTATGCCAATTCGCCTTCGGATCTCAGTGATGCACTTTCCGTTTTCTGTTAGAACACTTCCTAGGTATTTAGATTTTTGTATCTGTTTGATTTTAGTATCCCCCCCTGTATTTTGCATTTTGGGCCGCCCTTTTTGCTGATGATCTTGCATTCTGCTTTCTTGCAGTTTATTTGTAGTCTGTTCTTGTCACTCATTTTGGCTACCTTCTATAGAAGGATTTTCCGTGTCTGCTATCAGCACAGTAGTGCATTAAGCACAAAAGCGGAAAGCCAGATGTTTCTCTTCCATTAGTAGATTCGTTTGGGATCTGATATAAACTGTTTAAATGGCTAATGTCTATTGCTTCACGTCTGTGTTTCTAAATGGGCAAAACATAGCCCACAATAATATTAAAATTAAACTGTATTTTTCGTACTATTGGTGAGCTTTGAAGTGTTTCTCTATTCCTATCCTAATTAGACGTGCAAAGTTTTGGAAAACAATAAAACCCTCTCTTAGATTGATGCATTGGGAACATTCGAGAAGAGGAATTCTCTATTTATATTCTCTTATGCTACTGTGAGATAGACACAACATGTATACAAATTAATATGAGAGTGTTAAACAATTTCCTGGAGTTGATTGATGATATATACAAAATCACAACATCCTTTCATTCACTTAAGTGCCGTACGTGTTTACACGCTTGGGCGACCATATCTAGAGAGAGACATGACTAACTGGGCAGAAGTTTATCCCGCAGTAGGTTGCCATTACTTTCTGTGGTAGACCGGTTACATGCCAAGGTTATAGAACCCAATCTTTCCTATTATTTAACCCATAACTGGAGGGAAGAGACGGATTAATACCTTTCTCAATGGTATTTGTGCGTAAGTGAATGCAAGGAATTCAAGTGGGATTTGAACTCGGCTCCCCGATTTCTCTTTCCACGCCGATATCCACTGCACCAGAACGCACATAAAAAATATATATATGTATAATACAACCATCTAGATAATACATTTTTCTAAGCACTGCTTAGATGCGGCACAAAGCCGAAAGTATGGGGCACACAGTAAGGATTGAACTCACTACTAACATGTTCTAGCGAGACAAACTTGCTAACCATCACACCATTCTGAGATGCCCAAGACAGTCATTTACAGCACCTGGTATTCCTAAGCGGTCACTCGTCTAAGTACTAACCAGGCTCGATGTTGCTTAACTTTAGTGATCAGACTAGAACCGGTGTATTCAACGTGATGCTTTACAACAACGAAAAGTAAACAGGGAAAGCAGTAAGAGAACTCTCTATTGATATTCTCTTATGCTGCCCTGGGGTCGACACAGCAGCTATAAAATTTCCTATGAGAGAGTTAAGCAATTTCCTAGAATTGTTTGGGACATATACGCAGTTGTTACATCACTTCCTCTTCTTTTTCTATGGGCTGTGTCTCTTCAGGCAGTGGGCGATCATGGCGCCTCCACGTCTCCTTATCCCTTGTAGCCCTTGACATTCTTTCTCTTGTTATCCTTCCAAACCCTTCCCTGCCATACATTTGCTCATGTCCATAAATGTTAAAATATAAAATGTATAGAAACTACCGTGGCCACAAAATGAGGGATACGTTATATAATGATTATAATATAGAATTAATCCCCCACTTTATATCCATATGATAATTTCTTATTTGCTCATCAAATTCTGTTTAGTAATGAATCCACCTCTTCTCAAAGCTGATTAGCTACACAGGCATGCTTTTTAAAATTATTGCTTCTTCTTCCTCCATGTGCCGTGTCCCTTCAGGACGTAGGCGACCATGGCCTTCCACATTTCCCTATACTTTGTATCTTTTAACATAACTTCTCATATTATTCCTCCCAAACCCCGCTCTGCCATTCATTTGCTCAAACCCATAAATCTTGAATATAAATTTATAGAAACTAACCTGGCCACAAAGTGAGGGATCTGTTTATGTAATAATTATAATAAAGGATACTTTCAGACATTCCTTACTAGAATGAAAATTATACAGGGTCATGAAGGAGTTGAATTTCATAAAATTTCAAGAGCCTAAGGAGGGATATATACTAGTGCATATGTAATATAACAATCTGGCCCCACCCGAGGAAGTGATGCAAGCGATGGTGTTTCCCGTCGGTGAAGGGGGCGGCGAAGCGACAAGACAGGTGTTTGTGAAATACATCCTGTCAAGGCCGGAGCGGATGTCATTTGACCTTATTTCCGACAGCGGCGGAAATGGCTACAGAGGCAAACAGATCAGGTGTCTCTTAGAATTACGTGGGCGTTGCGTGGGCGAGGCAAAACCGGAAGGAAAGTCCCGGTTCTAGAGACTATAAAAAGACCTCGACACACGGATTCGCCAGCAGAGAACGGCCAGTGGAAGCAAAGAAACACCACGGCAAGAATACACTCCCGTCAACCCATTCTATGTGCCTCTCACCCTCTCCTGTTCTCTATTCCACACGGTTCGTCGTCATTAATAAAAATATAACCTTATATTTTTATATATGCGTGTTTGTTGTTTTGTCGTCGTACGGCGATATATAACACATATACTCGAGCCTAAACCGTTTCAGGGTACATAGTAGCATTGCTAGACTTGTATCTCTGATATAAAACACCTAGCCGAAAATAATAATGGGTATAATCAGTCTGGCAAGGAGGTGGGATATGATTTGGGCAAGAAATGAGTGTAAGGAAACTGTGACGAGAAGCTCAACCACACAAAGCGACTTTTGCCAACAAATGGTGGACGTTTCGTTTTGAAATTTATTCCAGTCCCCCAAGCATGGTTAATATTGCGGGTCGCTTTGACCGTACAATAGCCAAGCTTAGACTTGTGGGAAATCGCATTTATTGATCTGAGATTTGAAGTCCTACAGACAAGAAGAAGAAAAACAGACACAAAATTATTAATGTAAGGGGGATAAAATTAAAATAATTAAATAATGTAAAAAAAAAAATGAAAGATTATACCATTGCAACAAATACACACGTATTTAGTTCGATATTATTTTTACTTCTTTTGCTCCTATTGCTGGTAATACTAGTAAGTTGAAAATACCGACCAATCACATTTAAACAAGAAAAACAATTTTGTTTTAAATTATATTCTGTTGTAGAGCAGCTGGTACCCCGCTAGTGCTCACAAAGATGCAATGTTCTGTAGACCGAAATATCTACATAAATAAAGATTAATAGCAGTCAGAGAATGGGAGTGTCATTGATATTCTGAGGAGATTGACTGCGTGCGTCAGTCGTTCACTTAGTCGGATTCTCTGGTTTCGGGTGGAGAGGAAACCAGTCAATTCTCCACCGAAGGTTAGAGTCTAGTCTTGGGAAAAGTAGACAATCATTTTTGTCCAAGCTTACGGGCTCGGTTTTACCAACGTTTATTTGCTTGTACCGAATCTACCTCGGGCGTGGGGGAGGCTGTAAATAATTTGCAGAGTCATTGACGATTATTATCGGACTGTGCTCTCTACAACTCTAAAAATTGAACTCCTCCTTTCTTATAATTATTTAACCCATACCAGGAGGGAAGTGACGGATTAATACCTTTTCCAAGAGTACCAGTACTTAAGTGAATGCAGGGTACTCAACTGCAATTCGAACTCGGCTCACCGATTTCTCTTTCCAAGCCAACATTCACTGCACCACAACGCACATCCGTCACTGAACGCTTACAGTGCCTGGTATTCCCAAGCGGTCACCCATCGGAGTACTGACCAGGCTCACGTTGCCTAACTTCGGTGATTGAACGAGAACCGGTGTATTCAACGTGATATGCCGTAAGCTAATCAACTTAACGCACCCTAAATATTAGGAACTTGGTAATCTTCCACTGATAACTGACTCCCTAGTATTCGGGTAACTACCGACAAATATCAACTGCCTAGTAGTTCTACTAAATTCGAAAAGAACTCTAAAGAACTCTTTAGAACTTCTAAGAACTCCTATGAACTTTCCAAGAACTTCACGAGTTAACTTCCTGTTAACTTTTATTATTATAGGAGGGAGAGTCCATTATCTGAGGAATAAGTGTGTTTCACCATAACAGTTTGATAGATTCGACTTAGCGTCTGCATTTTGCGGTCTAGCTCGACGGGAGTTACGCTCAGATGTAGATCACAATTTTAGAACGTCACCTTGAATTTTTTTCTGAAAGCTAAAGTTAAGGGTAGAAAAATCTATATTATCACCCCACAAAATCAGGTCTCAGTTATGTATTGATTATAATAAAGAATCGATCACCCCACTTTATATTATCTATATCTATATATGTTGCCACTCCCCCTCGCACCCTAATCCAATAGAGACATTCTACATTGTTATCTATATCTATAAAAGTGACGAGGGTGGACGTTGTGTAATTATTTGCAATGTAAATGCATCATATGTTATTTATTCTTATTATTCCTTAAACTACCCGAGTGATAGCGAGCTAATCTATATCTTTAAAGTTACGAAGGTTTACGTTGTGTAAGTATTTGCTGCATAAATTCATCATATGTTTTTTATTCTTATTATTCCTTAAACTACCCGAGTTAAAACGGGCTAATCCATATCTATAAAATTGACGAGGTTGGACATTGTGTAAGTATTTGCTATGTAAATTCATCATGTGTTTATATTCTTATCATTCCTTAAACTACCCGAGTGATACCGGGTTAATCTATATCTATAAAAGTGATGAGGGTGGACGTTGTGTAAATATTTGCAATGTAAACTCATCATATGTTTTTTATTCTTATAATTCCTTAAACTACCCGAGTTAAAACGGGCTAATCTATATCTACAAAAGTGACGAAGTTTTACATTGTGTAAGTATTTGCTACGTAAATTCATCATATGTTTCTTATTCTTATTATTCCTTAAACTACCCTAGTAATACCGGGCTAAACTCCTAGTAATTTATAAAATCCAGAATCAAATAGATGTTTTCACTGCTAGAATGAAATGAAACTGGTAGTGAACTTAAACTTACGACTAGAGATACGCAATTATTCAGTGATGCATTTGTCTAGGGACGCAATTGTCTAGGGACGCAATTGTCTAGGGACGCAACTTACTGGTTACAATTATCAATGACGCTATTGTCAGGGACCTACATGTCCGGTACACAACCAACTGTTTTTCCACTTAACTGGTCTAACTAAAAAACGAAGATTATCCGGACATTTGCAATACATTTGTTGACACTAGAGACATTAACTGGTGACGTTGCGTCTGTGGAAAAAAAGTCAACCCCCACGAGGTAGCGTTAAAGAATTTGCATCCTTTCATGTCCGGAAATTGATGATTGAATAACCCCAAATCAGATTATTCAACAATAATGCTTTGTTGAATGTAATATCTCTAAAACGGAACGGTTCTCTTTGAATATTCTAAGAAAACCATTTTTAATCTTCCATCAGCCTTGTTGATACTGGAGAGTGACACATTGCGCCATCTCGAAACAAAGACTTCAACTGACATAAAGTAGAGAAGTTACATTAATTCTATTCCTAATTTTGCACCTAAGAAAATTGGTTCAATGTGATTTGCTAGACAATTTTCTCGCCAGAATATAACTTACATATTTATAAGTCTACCAACTCGTTCTTACATTGAATATTGCTACCACATCTGATTTAGTGCTTCCGATATTCACTACTAGCCATAATTCTTAGGCCAACCCAGTTTTTAAAAAATGATGTATTCCATACTATTTTATTGCCAAGTGGATAATTCTAAATGAAAATAGAATGGCTCTTTTGTTATTACTTCTCAAAATTTTACAAGGCACCCAGAAGTCTTTGCTTCGGCCAGCCAATAAGAAGAAGAGACTAGCATGGGGAAGAGATCACTAAAACTGGACACCAGAACAGTTCATTTCATGCACATGTTATTGTGCAGTATTAACAAAAGAACCATTCTATTTTCATTTAGAATTATTCACTTGGCAATATATACTAAAAAATAGTATGAAATAAATCATTTTCTTTAAAAAAGCTGGGATGGCCTAATAATTACGGCCGGTAGTGTAAATTTATAGATTCTTAATAATGTCAAAAGAAGAATCTGTAATATTATTGATCTTTACCTGGCATCTCGGATTTATTATTTTTCTCATCGCCTTAATGTATTTTCCCAGTGTCTTTTTTTAATAAATACATTCATTGTATAGGAAATAAATTTTGTTCATTTAAGCGCAGTACTAGATTGGCGGCCAGGAGTTTTACATTTACAAGTAAAATGGCTATAACGAAAAGTAAAGTCGCTACTATCAGTTTCTTCTATCGCATCTTTCTATTTCGGTTTCTTGATTCCCAGTCAAAATTAATTTTTAAAAAATTAAATGCACTGTCAATCGTTTATTTTGGGCTTTTCTAATTCTGTATTTTTTATTGTCCTCTCATTCTGCTAGCCTATTTTCTCATATTTTCTAACACACAGTAACGAGTTTTGCCTTTGTGGATTTAGGGCATGGCCTGGGATGAAAGGATAAAAAATAAAGTCATATTTTTTCTAGTATTTGTTTATAGTATTTTTCTATATTTCTGAGATGAGTATTTACAGTATTTACATTATTTGGACTATTGCCATCATCTTTGTTGCCATGTGTCTATATTTCTGAGGTGAGGTAGTATTTACAGTATTTATATTTTTCGGACTGTTGGCCTCATCTTTGTTGCCATTTGTACGACGTTTAATAATAAATCATTCTATTTGTTTATATTTCTGAGATGAGGTAGCAATTATAGTATTTATATTATTTGGACTATTGCCATGTGTCTATATTTATGAGGTGAGGTAGTATTTACATTTACAGTATTTACATTATTCGAACTATTGTCCTCATCTTTGTTGCCATGTGTCTATATTTCTGAAATGAGGTAGTATTTACAGTGTTTACATTTTTCGGACTATTGGCCTCATCTTTGTTGCCATTTGTACGACGTTTAATAATAAATCATTCTATTTGTTTATATTTTTGAAATGAGGTAGTAATTATAGTATTTACATTATTCGGACTATTGTCCTCATCTTTGTTGCCATTTGTCTAAATTTCTGAGATGAGATATTATTTACAGTATTTACATTATTCGGACTATTGTCCTAATCTTTGTTGCCATTTGTCTATATTTCTGAGGTGAGGTAGTATTTGCAGTATTTGCATTTTTCGGACAGTTGGCCTCATCTTTGTTGCCATTTGTACGACATTTAATAATAAATCATTCTATTTGTTTATATTTCTGAGATGAGGTAGTAATTATAGTATTTACATTATTCGGACTGTTGTCCTCATCTTTGTTGCCATTTGTCTATATTTCTGAGATTAGGTAGTATTTACAGTGTTTACATTATTCGAACTATTGTCCTCATCTTTGTTGCCATTTGTCTATATTTCTGAGATGAGGTAGTATTTGCAGTATTTGCATTTTTCGGACAGTTGGCCTCATCTTTGTTGCCATTTGTACGACGTTTAATAATAAATCATTCTATTTGTTTATATTTCTGAGATGAGGTAGTAATTATAGTATTTACATTATTCGGACTGTTGTCCTCATCTTTGTTGCCATTTGTCTATATTTCTGAGATTAGGTAGTATTTACAGTGTTTACATTATTCGAACTATTGTCCTCATCTTTGTTGCCATTTGTCTATATTTCTGAGATGAGGTAGTATTTGCAGTATTTGCATTTTTCGGACAGTTGGCCTCATCTTTGTTGCCATTTGTACGACGTTTAGTAATAAATCATTCTATTTGTTTATATTTCTGAGATGAGGTAGTAATTATAGTATTTACATTATTCGGACTGTTGTCCTCATCTTTGTTGCCATTTGTCTATATTTCTGAGATTAGGTAGTATTTACAGTATTTACATTTTTCGGACTGTTGTACTCATCTTTGTTGCCATTTGTCTATATTTCTGAGATGAGGTAGTATTTACAGTATTTACATTTTTCGGACTGTTGTCCTCATATTTATGACGTTTAATAATAAATCATTCTATTTCTGAGATGAGGTAATAATTATAGTATTTACATTATTCGAACTATTGTCCTCATCTTTGTTGCCATTTGTCTATATTTATGAGATGAGGGATTATTTACAGTATTTCCATTATTCGGACTATTGTTCTCATTTTTGTTGCAATTTGTACGACGTTTCGGCCGTTGTAAGCTCCGACCTTCTTCAGGTTTTAGAGATTTCAAACCGAACCCTTTATTATCACTGGGGTATATCATTATCATTCCTTGCGTAGTAATGCCTCAGTTATATTTAAACTTTTAGAGATTGTAGCTATTGGGATGTTGAAGAAAAGTTATGAGATTGATGAGTAGATAAAAGATGGCGATTGATGTTGCATTTAAAGTTTTGGAGATTGTAGCTATTGGGATGCTGAAGAAAAGATATGAGATGGATGGGAATCAAGTAGATAAAAGATGACAATTGACGTTGCATTTAAAATTTTGGTGATTGTAGCTATCGGAGAAGCAATCGAAAAGAAATGAGTTCCACGAACGGGAAATGAGAGAAAAGAAATTATTTGAGTAGAAGAGCTATATGCATTTAACCTTGATGCCATTCTAGTAGCAGGAGTAGATGATAAACGTGGTCGAGATTACCAGGAGAAACAAAGCTCGTCAGAACAGTTGCCATGAAAATACTTGTAGAAAAGACAGAGAGAAGCCACATCGTTAGGAAGAAAGGGGTTGAGGTAGACTTAAAAGCCTCCTTTAGATTTTATCGAGAAAATCAAAATGAATATCAGGAGCACCTGACCAAATATGGCAAATGTATTCATTGCACGGTCGAATGGTAGATTTATAAATGTGCAAAATGGATTCTGACGGGAAAAACTTTTTGGCCCAAACTCAGTGAACCAATTTTCTTAACCTCAATATGTTAGTTAATAGTGACAATATTTTTAGAGTAGGTCTGTATGAATAGAATATATATTCTTAAAATAAGATCGGTTTGTATATCAGGTTTATTTTCTTTTCTTCTGCGGCACATCTACACTTCAATGTATTATTTAATGCTCACAGGATTTTTAGGATAGGTTCTTATTAATAAAATGTGCATTCTTTGTAAGAAACCAGTTTTCAGTTCAGGATTCATAAGCTTATTTTTGTTAAGAGCGTTTATAAAAATTCTGGTTTGGTTTGCTTTATTTATTTTTTACGGCATATCAACACTTCAAAGTGTTATTTAATGCTGACAGGATTTTTAAGATAGGTTGGTATGAACAGTATGTGTATTTTCTTCAAGAAATCAGTTTTTAGATCAAGTGTGATTTATTTTGTTTTACGGCATGTCAGGCCCTAAATAGATTATTTAATACCCACAGGATTTTTAGGATATGTTGGTATGAAGAGAATATCTATTCTTAGGATGCTCTCCGAAAGGGCAATACAAATGAAGTAAGATTTGTACCTATGTTTTATTGATTATGCGAAGGTATTCGACAAGATACGACACAAATAATTGATAGAGATGCTCGGCAGCCTGGACATTTTTTGGAAAGACATTAGAGTAATCAAGAATCTCTACTGGCAGCAAACTGCCTGCATACGGAAGGTAACGATTTCAGCAGATTTACAAAGATAGAAAGACAAGGATGTGTCTTTTCACCGGATCTTTTCAACTTGTACAGCAAGAATATTTTGGGGACCCTAGATGACTCGCCAGAATTTGTTATAATAGGTCACAACTTGAACAACATAAGGTATGCAAATGATACAGTGCTGATTGCAGACACAGAAAGGAAACTACAACGCCTCCTACAGAAGGTATCGATGGAGAGTGACAGAGAAAGACTACAAATAAACTTTAAGAAAACTGAATGCATGGTCATCAGCAAAAGGTGCAACCCAAAATGCTAAATGCAGGTGGGAGATACCAGAATCAAGCAAGTACAAGAATTTAAATATCTAAGAAGTGTTCTAACAGGAGATGGAAAGTGCGACACAGAGATACGAAGGCGAATTGGCATGGCAAAGGACGCGTTCCAGAAGCTGAGTAAAGTAATAACACACGGGAAAATTTCACTAGAAACAAAGAAAAGGGTGCTGGATTGATATGTGATGTCAGTTCTTCAATATGGCAGTGAATGCTGGAAGATATAATCGAAAATGAGGATAAAACTTGAAGCAGCGAAAATGTGGTTCTACAGAAGGATGCTACGGATATTGTGGACTGAGCAACGGTGAGGTGTTGGAAAGAATGGCAACAAAAAGGAAATTAATACCTAGCATCAGGAAGAAACAACTGAAGTTCCTGGGACATGCAATAATAAGGAGAGATTGGAGAACCTGATACTGACTGGCCAGAAGAAAAAAGAGACAGAGGAAGGCAGCGGATAACATAGCTGCAGGGCCTGATCAGGTGGATGACGGAACGGGGTTTGCGAGGTGTAACAGGAGCAAACATACTAAGAGCTACAAGGGATAGGGAGACGTGGAGAACTATGATCGCCTACGTCCTGAAGGGACAGGGAACATAGAACAAGAAGAAGAAGGAGAAGAAGAAGAAACAGAAGAAGAACAACAACAACAACATCAACAACAACAACAACAAAAAATCTGTTTGTAGATCAGAATTCATTGACGTATTTTTTAAAAAGTTCTTTTGCCGGGAGTCAAATGTATTGCTGGTTATATTCTTTTTAATAGCGTATGCTAGTAATTTTGTTCTTGTTTTTTTAATTATAGCTAGCACTATAAACATTTATTTTTATACTTTGATAGTGTTTTGACACCATTTTGGTACTACCACAGCGGGTGAGTGTGGACCTGGAAACAACAGCAATTAAGAAGTTGTTCCAAGCTTCTCTAAATCACTCTATCGGAGACCTTGCTGCCGTATGTAGTTCATCGTTATACCCAGGACAGGGTGGTGCATGTGGATGATGTGACTCCTTAGAAATAATTTTAAAGCACTGACCTGTTGAATGTAAGGAATGCAGCAAGTCTGAAAATATGCCGTGGAAACAGCGATGTAGAACCGATTGGCTTGAACCGTGCGTTTATGTTTTTTTTAGTTTTGTTTAACGGCATATCAACACACCTGTGAGTTATTTAATGATAAAAAGGTGGAGTTTTAAGGTATTTTTTTAATGTTCGGTTATAGTGAGAAGGCTGATTTAGTCAGATTTTGTTGCCTATGTCCACTATAGTTTATGAATATAGAATACAGCGCAGTACATAATCTGTTCAATCAAACAATCTCAAAGATTAATACTCACGAGTCGGACACTCTACTGAATCTGATATATCGCCAATCCTCGGAAAAATATGGTCGCTTTTATACACGTCGCATTGAATATTTTGAGCCTTCTGATTAGTTAACCCTTCTATTGGTGAAATATAAAATGAGTCAGCTTATGGCTGGATCACTAGTACACAACGGCACCCAAAATCGCCAACAGATTTTAATAAAAAAGTTTGTTTTTATTATTTTTCTTTTTATAAAACTGAAAAGTTTTGTATTCAAAAAATGTTTTGCTGAGAATATTTTTTTCTTAAAAAATGTGTTATAAAAATTATGTTTTCTTCAAAACTGTATTGTTGCTAATATTTTTTCTTTAAAATGTATATTTTTCTATAAAAGTCTATTTTTATGTATATAGTTCCATAAAAGCATATTTTCATAGTTTCATAATGTTTTGACCCCAGTTTAGGGGTTCACCATTTGCTCATAGCTGGGACCCTAACATATCCTACCACTATGGGTCAGCGTCGACCTGAGAACAACAGCAATTAAAAGGTGATTCCATGTTCCTTACAACCTCCAAATCAAAGGCCTTGCTGCCGGATGAAGTTTATCGTCATGCCGTTGCGTTTTTGTATTTGGAGTTGAATAGGATTGATCATAACATAAAGAGAAATATATGATTTGCTAGCACAAACATATTTGACAGCTAGTACTTTTCATTAATACAATGATAAAATCTGTTCATCCTGTCTGGATAGGATGACTCGTTTCTTTTCAAAGGCCAAGACATTGTCTTTTTCATATTTTCAAGACAAACCTCTGGTTTCAGCTTGGAATATTTCTGTCGAGGTAGTAATCCTGTTTCAAATAAATCTCTCTTTCAATCCAATCGTGTCTTCTTTGTAATCCGCATCAGTTAATTTACTGCATTCATTTACAGTATGTATCACCGTATATTTGGCTCTGTTTCTCTTCGCAAAGAAGATACATTAACATATAAAAAGGTACTGAGCCGAACCAGGAATGCAGTGTTATTAAACTTAACAAATATGGACTAGCGGAAAGTTTAGAAGAAATCCCGTCACACAATCCTGAGCCTTGACAATCATATACCCAATTTGATATTATAAAAGAAAACAAAAGGTAAGATGGCGGATGTTGAATATCGAGGAGGAAGAGGAAGAGGAAAAGAGGAGGAGAAAGTTTGGTAACGAATAGAAAAAAACAGAAGATAAGACGGGAGAAAAAAAGACGAGAGGAATATGGCAAGCGAAGAATAAGTAAAAGACAATGGAGGAGAGGAAGAGAATAAGCGGTCAAAAGAATTTAAATAATGCGTTAATTATGTTTTCTTCAAAACTGTATTGTTGCTAATATTTTTTCTTCTAAAATGTATATTTTTCTATAAAAGTCTATTTTTATGTATATAGTTCCATAAAAGCATATTTTCATAGTTTCATAATGTTTTGACCCCAATTTAGGGGTTCACCATTTGCTCATAGCTGGGACCCTAACATATCCTACCTCTCTGGGTCAGCGCCGACCTGAGAACAACAGCAATTAAAAGGTGATTCCATGTTCCTTATAACCTCCCAATCAAAGGCCTTGCTGCCGGATGAAGTTTATTGTCATGCCGTTGCGTTTTTGTAATAAAAAAAACAGAAGATAAGACGGGAGAAAAAAAAGACGAGAGGAATATGGCAAGAGAAGAATAAGTCAAAGACAATGGAGGAGAGGAAGAGAATAAGAGGCCAAAAGAATTTAAAAAAGAGGAAGATAGAGGGATGAAAAAGAAGTAAAACGAAGAGCTAAGATGAATATGTGGACAAATAAGTAATTAAAATAAATGCAACCAAAGGAATAAGACTGAAAAAAAAAGAATATTTAAGAATAATAACAATATGCCGCACTCGCTACTATTGATGCTGATGATGATAAAGAAGAAAAAAGAAAAATGTATATTGAAAGAGAAAATAAAAAGAAAATGAAATGAGTAGTGAAAGAGGAAGAAGAAAAAGAAAAATGAGTATTCAAAGAAAAAGAAAAGGAGTATTTAGAGACGAAGAAAAAAGAAATGAGTATTTAAAGAAGAAAAAAGAAATGAGTATTCAAAGAAGAAGTAAATGAGAATAAAGAGAAGAAAAATGAGTATTCGAACAAAAAATGAAATGATTATTTAAAGAAAACATGAAATTAAATTTCAAAGAAAAAATGAGTATTCAAAGAAGGAAAAACGAGTATTCAAAGAAGGATAAATGAGTATTCAAAAAAGGAAGAATGGGTATTCAAAGTAGGAAAAATGATTATTCAAAGAGAAATTAGTATTCAAAGAAGGAAAAATGGGTATTCAAAGAAGAGAAAAAATGAAAATAAAAAGAAGAAAAATGAATATTAGAAGAAAAATTAAAATGAGTATTAAAAAAAATTGAAATGAGTATTCAAAGAAAAATAACTATTCAAGGAAGAAAAAATGAGTATTCAAAAAAGAAAAAAGAAATGGGTATTAAAAGAAGAAAAAAGAAATGGGTATTCAAAGACGAAAATGAGTATTCAAAAAAGAAAAAAAAATGAGTATTCAAACAAAAAATGAGTATTCACAGAAGGAAAAATGAGTATTCAAAGAAGGGAAACTGAATATTCAAACAAGAAAAAAATAAGTATTCAAAGAAGAAAAAAATGAGTATTCAAAGAAAAAAAAAAGAGTATTCAGAGTAGGAAAAATGAGTATTCAAAGAAGAGAAATTAGTATTCAAAGAAGGAAAAATGAGTATTCAAAGAAGAAAAAGAAATGAGTATTCAAATAAAAAAGAAATGAGTCATAGAATAATAAAAAACAAATGAGTATTTAAAGAAGAAAAAAGAAATGAGTATTCAAAGAAAAAAAGAAATGAGAATACAAGAAAAAATTAAGTATTCGAAGGAAAAAGAAATGAGTATTTAAAAATAAATGAAATGAGTATTCACAACAAAAGAAAAATAAGTATTCAAAGAAAAACATGCGTACTCAAAGAAGAAAATAATGAATATTCAAAGAAGAAAAATGGTTATACTAAAAAAGTGTACTCAAAGAAGAAAAAACAAATGAGTATTCAAAGAAGAAAAATAAAAAGTATTTAAAAAATGAGTATTAAATATGACATGAGTATTCAAAGAAATTGAAATGCGTAGTTAAAGACGAAAAAGATATGTGTATTCGAAGAAAAATAAAAAATAAGTTTTCAAAGAAGAAACGAGTATTAAAAGAAAAAGAAAAAAAGAAATGAATATTTAAAGAAGAAAAAATAACAAATGTATATTTAAAGAAGAAAATCATATGGGTATTCAAAGAGGAAAAAAGAAATGAGTATTCAAAGAAATAAAAGAAATGAGAATAAAAAGAAGAAAATTAAGCATTCGAAGAAAAAGTAAAATGAGTATCCAAGGAAGAAAAAGAAATGAATATTTTAAGAAGAAAAAAGAAATGAGAATAATAATAAGAAAAATGAGTATTCGAAGAAAAAAATGAAATGAGCATTAAAAGAAAAAATGAAATGAGTATTCATTGAAGAAAATAGAAATGAGTATTCAAATAGAAAAAATGAGTATTTAAAAAAGAAAAATAAATAAGTATTTAAAGAAAAAAATAAGCATTCATAGAAAAATTAAAATGAGTATTCAAAGAAAAATCTGACATGAATATTAAAAGAAGAAATCGAAATGAATATTTAAAGAAAAAAAGAGTAGTCAATGAAGAAGAAAACTGTATTCAAAGAAGAAGAAAAAGTATTTACAGAAAAAAGAAGAAACTGGTATTCAATGAAAAAAAAGATATGAGTATTTAAAGATAAACAAATGAATATTTAAAGAAAAAGAACTGAGTATTCAAAGAGAGAAAAAGAACTGAGTATTCAAAGAAATAAAAGAAATGAGAATAAAAAGAAGAAAAAATAAGTATTCGAAGGAAAAAGAAATGAGTATTCAAAGAAGAAAAAATAAATGTGAATTAAAAGAAGAAAAAAATGAGTATTCGAAGAAAAAGATGAAATTGGTATTCAAAGAAAAAATGAAATTTGTCTTTAAAAACGAAAAAAGAAATGAGTATTCAAAGAAGAAAAAAATCTTTGCCTTAATATCTTTTAAGAATGTATGGCCATCAGCAAAAAGAGAAGCCTATAATGCCAACTACAGGTGGAGTGTACTAAAATCAAACAAGTGAAGTAATATAAATACCTGCTAAGGGTTCTAACAGATGACGGAAAGTGCGACACTGAGATCCGAAGGCTTATTTGCATGACAATCTTCTCACTATGTTTTTTTTTCTCAATTGGAGTAGATAGAGCTATCTATCGCCAGGTTCACACTCCACCCACGTCTATTCAACATGTTAAGAGGCTCATCCCTTGTTCCTTGTCTAGGATGTGGTTTCTGACTTTCTCTTTTCCAAGTTTCTCACTTTGTTTCTTTTTTCAATTGGAGTAGATAGATCTATCTATCGCCCGGTTCACACTCCACCCACGTCTATTGAACAGGTTAAGAGGCTCATCCCTTGTTCCCTGTTTAGGATGTGGTTTTCCGGCTTTCTCTTCACCAATCTTCTCACTATGTTTTTTTTTTCAATTGGAGTAGATAGATCTATCTATCGCCCGGTTCACACTCCACCCACGTCTATTGAACAGGTTAAGAGGCTCATCCCTTGTTCCCTGTTTAGGATGTGGTTTCCGGATTTCTCTTTTCCAATCTTTTCACTCTTTTCTTTTTTCTTTTTTTCAATTGGAGTAGATAGACTAAACTATCGCCCATTTCACACTCCAACCACGTCTATTGAACAGGTAAAGAGGCTCATCCCTTGTTCCATCCAATCTTTTCACTATTACGTAGTCCCCTGCACATCAGTGGCGTTACCGCCTTGCTCGGGGTGACACGATTAAAAAAAATGACAACGGACGTATTCCTAAAGCTAAGCAGAGTATTCCGACAGGAAGGTTGTGCTGGAAACGTAAAAAGAGCACTGAATTATTAAATGTTATCTATTCTCCTATATGTCGGCAAATGTTGGACAAGATGAAACAATAGAAATATGGTTCTACAGGTTTTGGAGAGGATACAAACGAAAAAGAAACTTATATTTAACATCAGGAAGAGACAGCTGAAGTTTCTGGGATTTATGCAACCTTTACAGCGAAACAATTCTGAGATGAAAAACACTGCCAGAATTTTTTCACTGACGGCTACAATCTCAACATTATAAGAGAGGCAGATGACACATTGCTGATAGCAGCCACGGAAAATAAAAATTCAAAGGAAAGCAGATCTTACAGAAGGGAACAAGGGAAAGAGAGAAGAAATGACTAAACATAAACTCCGCAAAAACTGAATACATGGTCATCAACAAAAAAAAGAAGCCCAAAATTCCAACTACACAGCGGGGATACTAAAATCAGGCAGATGCATGAATTTAAATACCGGGGAAGTGTTCTAACAGACGATGGAAATCTGAAGGTGATGTGGTCATGGTTTAAGACCACTCAGAGAATAACACGAACGCAAGCGATTTTGGCTAGATACATATATTTAACAATACAAAGTACAGAACAACATATACATAAGATGGTCAAATCAAATATAGCGCTGGTCGAGTCTTGCCGTATCGATATTGCTACCACCACTACGCGACTCAGTTCTCAGCTATGTACTCTCTTATGGCTTTGGGTGAGTCCATTCTGATCTGTGGGTAATCCTCCCACAACAGAATGCGTATTGGCATGCCCCGGACGTATTCCTAAAGCTAAGCAGAATATTGAGATAGGAAGATTTTGTTGGAAACCAAAAAAAGAGCACTGAATTATTATATGGCAGCGAATGTTGGACAAGATGAAACAATAGAAAAGTGGTTCTACAGAAGGATGCTGTGAATATGAGCAATGGCAAGGAAAGGAAGAGACAGCTGATGTTTCTGGGATGTATGTAACCTTTACAGCGAAACAATTCTGAGATAGAAGCACTGCCCGAATGTGTCACTGACGGCCACAATCTCAACAGTATAAAATACGCAGATGATACAAAGCTGATAGCAGACACGGAAAGGAAAATACAACGGAAAGCCTATCTTACAGAAGATAGCAAGGAAAAAAGAGAAAAAGGACTAAACAAACTTCAAGAAAATCAAAAATAAACCAAAGATAACCAACACCTCTATCAACTGGGCTGTGTGTCCTTAAGGATATATTTGTTGATTAGTTCCAGTGACTTGATCCAAAGAGTTGTGAGTTCAATACCAGGCTACAGCAGTGGTGAACAAGTAACTTACAGAGTCGAGTTAGAGGGAGATAACTTATGACTAGCAAAAGAGCCTGCGCACAAGGAATGAGAATGATATACTTCAGTGATCGTAATAAAGAGTACGGTTCGAAATTCTTAGCGTAAAAGATGAAGACAATAGTCCATATAATGTAACTAAGGTCTTCGTCTATATGCTATGTCTCAAATAGAGGACGAAACGGCTGTCCAATGCTTTCTCCATTCTGTTTAGGTCGAATATAAAGCTCGATGATTTACTTAATAATTGTTCAAATCCTCCTCCTACTTCTTGAAATATATATATATATATATATATATATATATATATATATATATATATTAAAAAAGGATTAATTCAAAGATGTTGAATGGCCATTTCGATATGAAGATCCCCACGGGGGACGACACATCACCTCAGCAACAGAAAAAACCTTTCAGAAACTGGAGAAAAATTAGTCTACTTTTCCTTTTTAAATAGATTGCAAAGAAATTAAAAAATAAATAATAAAATAAAATAAAAATAAAAATAAAGGGAAAGAAAAAGAAAAAGAAAACGAAAAAGAAAAAGAAAAAGATAGAATAAAATCAAATAAATAAGAAAAGAAAAAAAAATTGACATCGTCTGGGTTCGCAAAAAAAAGGGAGAATGTAACTAAAAATTAACAGACAGCCGTGTTAAATCGACGTAAGTTTAAGCAACACGGAAAAAAGGTGGTAAGAGAGATAAAAGAAGGAAGGGAGGGAAAAAGAAAGAAACTAAAGAAAAAAAATTTTTTAAATATTACAGACGCTGGACAAATTCAAAAACCCATATATTTGCTCTGTAATATTTTATTACATGGAGCTCTCTTCCTGTATCATTTTTTAATATTAAAATAAATTTTTAATATTAATTACGATCGGGTTTTTTGGAATTTACCTTCTTGCTTTTTTCCCTTGGATTGAAGTATCTGAATTAAAATATATATATATATATATATATATATATATATATATATATATATATTTGTAAACGAGTTATTACGCGACCTAAGTTTCTACTATGTGGTGCCTTCAAGCGATTTGCAATAACTGATTTTATCGTTTTTTCTTAGGAACGTTCACTTAACTTCTAATTTTTGAAAATTTCTCGTTCATAAAGAATCGCCGGTACGTGAGTGTTGATAAAATCAGTTATTGCAAATAGACTGAAGACATCACTAGGTAGAAACTTAGGTCGCGTAATGACTCGTTTACAAATAAAAAAATATTCAAAAGTTCTACAATATAATTGTATTGAACACTTTTTATACAACTGTTTAATGATCTAATTTAATTATGACCGAAAATTAAGTAAATACATATATACAAGTGTTGGACAATTTTGTCTTTATTTTCACCTGAAATTAAAGCGAAAACACGATGTTTAGTATGGCTCATGATTAAACGTAATAGATATTTATTGTCTGTTACATCTAACAGTAATGTTTAGAAAATTATCTGCTGCCTCGATACGCTATATATATATATATATATATATATATATATATATATATATATATATATATTAATAAATTTACGTATTATCCTACGTCGGTAGCACGAATCAGGGTTTCATGCACTACGCAATCATCATATGCATATTACAAACTGACTGTTTAAGAGATTTGAGTTTAAGCTCGCTCGATATTCGTGGAACTTAAATCTTACAATGTTAGGGGCGCGATTTTTAATTTATAAATGATTTGAACAGACAAGAATTAAGTTGAGATAAAAAAAAAATTTTAAAGAATACTATATAAAAAAAATCAAAAATAAAATTGTGGGAAATGAATCCACAGCGGGTTAATTCATAATTATTATAAATTATAAATAATTGTGGTGAAAGAAAGAGAGAAAGGGTGTGAGTGAGTAAGAAAGAAATAAACGCGTAAAGAAATCTGTATTAATTTGGGTCTAAGTATTTGAGTAAGCATATTCTCCATGGCAGTATGTGATCATAGATTCGCTTTTTTTGTTGAGCACATCATGGATGTGCGTTGTGGTGCATTGGATATTGGCTCGGAACGAGAAATCGGGGAGCCGAGTTCGAATTCAAGCTGAATTCATTGCATTCACTTATGCGCAAATACCCCTGGGAAAGGTATTAATCCGTCTCTTCCTTCCAGTTATGGGTTAAATAACAGGACAGATTGGGTTCTATATCCTTGGTTGGCAACCAGTCTACTGCAGAAAGCAATGGCAACCTACTGCGGGATAATCTTCTACCCAGTCAGTCATGTCTCTTTCGAGACATGATCGCTCAAAGCGTGTATCACATATGGCACTTAACTGACTGACTGAATATAATAGCTGGAAACAGAATTAAGGCTTCTACTGGTCATAAATTGGGGGATCGGTTTTATATTATTATTATGTAATAAACTGATCCCCCACTAATTACTACTTAATAATATAATACTTCTCTTCCCTCTCTAGCTATGAGTCAAAAAATAGTCCAGGTTATGTTCTATAGCATTGGCTGGTAACCAGTCTACCGCAGAAAGCTTTGGCATCCTACTGCGGGATAATCTTCTGCCCAGTCAGTCATGTCTCTATCGAGGAACGATCGGCCAAAATGTGTATCACGTATGGCACTCAAATGACTGACTATTGCTAATTTATTACTCGTCGTCAGCGTGTTGATTTCGTTCCGTACGCATTCACTCAGTAGATATTTCTGGGAGGAAATAGTCCAAGTTTCTCAAACACACTTTTCTTTTTTCAACGTTTTTTTCCGGTATGTATCTGCCATGGGTAACTTCATACGTATTCAACCCTAACACGGTGAGGTCAAGTCGGGGACATCACGAGTACACTTGCTGTCGGCAAGAAAAGATTTTAGTAAACATAACTTTGGTTCGATTAATTCCTAAAGGACGAAACGCTTCACACGAAAATTTTTACTAATTTTCCATACATCTTTTCTTTAATATTGTAGGTATAAGTTTCCTTTTTTCTTTTTGTTCTTTATTTTCTCTAAAACGTCTGTGTTCAGTCAAGGGGATTCTCAGTATCCTTCTATTCCTTCTTCATATGCGAGAAGACTGAAAAACATTCACTTCCATATAGAACAGCAGTCGGCAACCCCAGGCCTGCGGGCCACATCCGGCCCTCGAGTGAATCTTGTTCGGCCCGCTACTTTACTCTGGACCCGATATAAATATACGTAAACTAAACCAAAGAGACAGTTTATAGTCCGAATATATTGCGGCGAAAGTTTTTAAAAAATTATTTCTGTTTACCTTGAGAATGCTTTAATTTTATTTTTTATTTGTAGGTATCGCCAAAATTAGCCTACTACCTCACTTTCACTTTTTCTGTCAAATTGCTTTCGTGAGCGGCCACATTTAAATGAATATAAAATAGTGTTTTCAACCGATTTTAATGTAACTTTTTTTCGATACGGATTTATGAAACATTTATTTTTAAGATGTAATATTTTTTTAACGAAATTCCCGTCAGATATTTTCTTTATTCATGCTTTAGAAACCTGTTTTTTTATAAGATTGAGAAAGAGGTGAAATACTTTCTGCAACTCCGAAATTTTTCGCTTTCTAATAGAGTTCCATTTTTGTAAATAAAACCATAAAAAAAAATCAAAATACGTTTTCCAAGGCAGAAGGTATCGAAAATAATTTTGTAGATTCTGATAGTAGTTTGTTTTATTCCTAAAGTAAAATAAATATTTTTTTGTTAAATGTGTTTGTATTTTTTTTTTGTTATTCCTGTAGTAAAATAAGTGTTATTTAAATACAGTTAAATTATATTGAATCCTTGCTTTCTTCAAATTAGAAAATTTATTCACATATTTAATAACATGGTTCTCCTTCATGACACTGGAGCCATAGCTGTTTGGACCTTCTCCATGACTCTACATAGCTTTTTGGTCCTCCTTCTCTAAAAGGTTGCAGACCCCTGGTATAGAAGAACTAATATCACATAAAAATTAGCATTGCCCAAAGTTTAAAAATATTATGAATACCCCACTTGGCCGCCGAAAAACTTCTGCTAACAAGCCTGAGATGGTGAAAATGTCTCTTCCTTTTCATTTTTTTTACATAATCATATAATTCCAAGCCAGGCAGGAATGCCACTGGCGTGCTAGGTGTTACTGTGAGAGAAAAAAAAAACAAGGTACAAGGGATACCGAAGAAAGATGAGATTGATGGGATTCAAGTAGACAGAAGATTGCAAATGACGCATTTAAACTTTTGAAGATTGTAGCTATCAGGAAAGCAAGGAAACGAAAGGGATTTCCACGAACGGGAAACGCAAGAAAAGAAACTGTTAAAGAAGAATAGGTGGTTTCATTTAACTATTTTGACGGTTAAATAATGGGACTTCCATATCAATCTTGTGGTACGAGTAAATGCATTTGGTCGAGGAATCAGGAAGAAAAAGCTCTTCAGACTAGTTGCCATGAAAATACTTGGAGAAAAGGCAGAGAGAAGCCAGATCATGTCGGTGAGAAAATGACAGACAATTAGTTGTGATTATATTGCAGACTCTCCTTTGGATTTTGTTGAGAACTCTTAAAATGAATAGCAGAAGCACCAGACCAGATATGGCAACAGTATTCATAGCACGGACGAATGGTAGATTTATAAATGTACAAGATAGATGCTGACAAAAAAATTGTACAGGCCCGACACAACTTTCCAAGCAATGTAGTTTTTCTGGATAGAAATATTGGTCCAAATCAAACCATGTATTTCATGAAATACTAAAAGTTCAAAGTATATATTGGTTTCATTCTTATCGATGTAATAAACTCTATGAAATAAACAACTAAAACTTCTCGAAATTTAATTTCCTTATATGAATTTTACACATACGTCATGAAAAACAACATCTACACATATACCTTCACTAAGCCTTTTTTGTATCGTTATCATTTTAGTCAGCTTTGCAATAAAATATTTTGTTAAATCTGCGTATTCATTCCTTATTGAAAAACTTTAATTGCGTCCATTTTGAAAGCATATTTTTGCTTTGTATCTATCACCGAGTATATATTCAAAAATTGGTCAACCAGCAAAAACGAATGTGGCATTCTGTATAAAAATCTATACTATATTCAATCTGCCAAATGTCTATCATATTTTATCAGCTGTTTATTAAAAATGCATTCATGTGTGAGGGTTTTAAGAGCATTGTCAAAAGACGGTACAGTAAGTTCAAGAAAGAATTAATTTACTAAGCAAATGGACACTGAGCTTAAATATGTAAACGCTATTACATATCGATTAATGTAACCTATAAAATGTTGTGCTCACGTCTGTGTAGATGTATCGGTGGATGTATTTGAAGATTAGCTTGAGCGGTGACAGTGATAAACCTTTTCATTTAAATGTTCACCCAAAATTAAGGCCAAGAGCCTCTCCAGTTAGAGCAATCTTTAATGAGGTTTTTGTATGAATGTAAGAGAAAAGAGTATTATGATGATATGTAGGGTAGATAATGACTGGCACTAGACTTAAATCAGCGAAGATTTTAGTAATCAGCACAATGAGAATCAATTCCACTGAGTAGCGATTTCTGGGAGGAAATAGTTCGAGTTTCTCTCATATACAGTATAGCCTAGATATAAGAGACCCGGATATAAGATAACTATTATCCGGTCCCGACAACTCTCTAATATCAGGGTTACACTGTACTCTCCTTTTTTCAACGTTTTTTTTCCCCAAAACGAACTCGGTGTGTATCTGTCATGGGTGACGCAATAAATATTCACCTCAAACCTGGTGTCAGTCTAGTAGCGGGTATCACACAAGAAAGTGCATTAGATTACTCAAAGCTAGTAGAGAACTACCTCAACAAAAAAACGCTGAGGATGACTGGAATATTTGTACGTGGCATGACAATTATTCAGTCAGTTAAGTGCCGTACGTGATAGACGCTTTGGCCGATCATGTTTCGAAAGAGACATGATTGACTGAGCAGTAGATTATCCCGCAGTAGGTTGCTTTTGCTTTCTGCAGTAGACTGGTTGCCAGCCAATGCTATAGAACCCAATCTGTCCTGTTATTTGACTCATGGCTAGATGGGAAAGAGATGTACCATATTATTAAGTAGTAATTAGTGGGGGATCATTTTATTACTTCAAAAGAATTAAAAACTGATCCCCAACTTTATGCCCAGTAGAAAACTTTAACATGTTTTTAACTATTATATTTAGTCAGTCATTTGAGTGCCATACGTCAGTCATTTGAGTGCCATACGATAGACGCTTTGGGCGATCATGTCTCGAAAGAAACAAGATTGGCTAAGCAGTAGATTATCCTGTAGTAGGTTGCTACTGCTTTCTGCGGTAGACTGGTTGCCAGCCAAGGCTATAGAACCAAATCTGTCCTGTTATTTGACTCATAGCTAGAAGGGGAAGATATGTATCATATTATTAAATAGTATTTAGATCAGTTTATTACTTCGTAAAAATTGAAAACTGATCCCTCACTTTATGACCAGTAAAATCCTTAATTATATTTTCAGCTATTATATTCAGTCAGTCATTTGAGTGCCATACGTGATAAACGCTTTGGGCAATCATGTCTTGAAAGAAGATTTTCCCGCAGTAGGTTGCCATTGTTTTCTGCGGTAGACTGGTTTCCGACCAAGGATATAGAACCCAATCTGTCCTATTATTTAACCCATAACTGAAGGGAAGATACGGATTAATATAGGTACCTCCATTACATAACAAAAAATCCAGCATAGTTTGAATTAAAATGGTTCAAAACTTAATAAAACGAACTTTTTCTATCAAAATGTTTATAAAATCAAAGTAATTTTTATTTATTTTATAAAATTTTTTAATCCCTCTTAACATGTCCGAAACTTTTGCAGAATATTTTGTTTTGATTTGCGTTAGCGTTGCAGAACATCTTACGAATGTTTAAAATCGATTACGTAATTTTTACGTAACTCACTCTTTCGGTGACAAACACATTAATTTGGAAATTCTCGCAAAAATCAAATAATTGTCTGATTTTAATGAAACTTTCAGTACTCACACTCTAATCTTTTTCTCTTATCTAACCCCCTGTGCATCAGTGGCGTTACTGCCTTGCTTGGGGTGAAATGATTAAAAAAACTTGCTGGAAAACCTCCTCAAAGCTGTAGAGACTCCAAGCAACAGAAATATGTTTCTACAGAAGGATGCTGAGGATACTATTGACCAAACATGTGAGCAACAACGAGGTTTTTTCGAGAGGATGCAAACAAAAGGGAATCTTATACTAAGCTTCAGGAAGTGACAGCTGAGGTTTCTGGGGTAGGTAATGAGGAAGGATGGCTTGGAAAATTAATACTCACAAGATGAAGGAAAGAGAGACAGGGGAAAGAACCGTGAAACTTGATGGAGTTGATCGAATGGATGGCTGAGGGGTGTTTGGGACAGATACAAAGAGGAAAGGATGTGCGTTGTGATGCAGAGGCTATCGTCCTGGAACGAGAAATCGGAGGGCCGTGCTCGAATTCCAGGTGAATTCTTTGCATTCACTTACAAATACACTTGGCAAAGGTATTCCGTCTCTTTCTTCGAGATATGGGTCAAATAAGAGGACAGACCCGGGTTCTTTAGACTTGATTGGCAACCAGTCTACTGCACAAAATAATAGAAAACTACTGCGGGAAAATCTTCTGCCCAGTCAGTCATGTCTTCTTCTAGACATGATCGCCCAAGTCTGTACCACGAACGGCAGTTAACTTACTGACTGAAAAAGGAAAATTATTAAGCTCAACAAGTGATAGGGGCAAGAGTAAGTCTATGATCACCTACTTCTTGAAAGGACACGGTATGGAAAGAAAACGATACAATGATTGTTAATGGAAAAATTATTTGTTTTGAGATTGCTGTGGTACAGTGGTTATCGGCTCGGAACGAGAAATCGGGGAGCCGAGTTCGAATTCCAGTTGAATCCATTGTATTCACTTACGCGCAAATACACTTGGGAAAGGTATTAATCCGTCTCTTCCTTCCAGTTATGGGTTAAATAGCAGGACAGATTGGGTTCTATAGCCTTGGTCGGCAACCAGTCTACCGCAGAAAGCAATGGCAACCTACTGCGGGATAATCTTCTGCCCAGTCAGTCATGTCTCTTTCGAGACATGATCGCCCAAGCGTGTATCACGTATGGCACTTTAACTGACTGACAATTTAATTGCGTTGTGGTACAGTGGATATCGGCTCGGAACGAGAAGCCGGGGAGCAGAGTCCGAATTCCAGTTGAATCCATTGTATTCACTTACGCGCAAATACCCTTGGGAAAGGTATTAATCCGTCTCTTCCTTCTAGTTATGGGTGAAATAGCTGGACAGATTGGGTTCTATAGCCTTGGTCGGCAACCAGTCTACCGCAGAAAGCAATGGCAACATACTGCGGGATAATCTTCTGCCCAGTCAGTCATGTCTCTTTCGAGACATGATCGCCCAGGCGTGTATCACGTATTGAATTAACTTTACGGTAACGAGGATCTCATAGTTTTATGATTCTTAACGTCTTGAAACTCAGTTTGCTTTCCCTATTGATAAGGGATTTAATTATGGCATATATACAATAATGCTATCTTAAATTTCAAGGAAGCCGTTCTATAAAGCCAGAAAATTTTAAGGAACCTATTTTATCTAAGCTCACTGGTGTTCACTATATATGAATTTATTCGTGCCACAAGATTAGCAACTAGGTCCCACCCTTATATTGTGAAACCAATAAAATGTAAACTCAATTTCTACTCCGTCAGCTTCTTTTCTCGCTCTTCCCGTCTGTGGAATTCCCTTCCGTTTACTTGCTTCCCCGACAGCTACAATCGCCAACAATTTAAATGTAAAGTCAATAGTCATCTCCTATCTCACTAACTTGCCTCTTCTCTTTCATTCTTCTTTTTCCGACCACTCCACTCTCATCGGTATTCTCATCCTTCTCTTACCCACTTCCTGACACCCCTTATAATCTGTCACTCTTTCTCATAACTTTCCTCCTATGTAACCCCCTGCACAAAAGTGGCAGTAAAATGCCTTGATTGGGGTGATATGATTATTAAAAAAATGTAGTCAATAGTCATCTCCTACTCACTAACTTGAATCCTCTGTCTCATGCTCCTTTCTCCGTCCACTCAAATTTCATCAGTATTCTCATCCTTCTCTTGCCCACTTCCTGACACCCCCTATGACCTGTCACTCTTTCTACTGATTTTCCACCTATGTAACCCCTTGCAAAACAGTAGCAGTAAAATGCCTTGATTGGGGTGATATGATTATAAAAAAGTTTAAAGTCAATAGTCATCTCCTACCTCACTAACTTGCATTCTTTCTCTCATGCTCCTTTCTCTGTCCACTCCACTATCATCAGTATTCTTATCCTTTTCTTACACACTTCCTGACACACCCTATAACCTGTCACTCTTTCTTATAACTTTCCTCCTTATAATCCCCTGCAAAACTGTGTCTGCAAAATGCCTTGATTGGGGAGATATGATTATAAAAGATTCTGCTTTTTTTCTTTTCTCTCTGATAATCTAAACAAATCACTTCATAGTATTAAAAAAATTATATATATATATTATTTTTTTTGATAATTTATTAAGATGTTTTTAAATAAAAATTCTGTTTTCATCATATTTCTATACAGAAGTATGATATTTTTTCTCTAACGTCATCATCCGGGTTATGGCTTCTCAGCTACAGTCAAACTGAATCACTACAGTCACAAAGATCCAACAGAAGACCTATCAAATGACAAGAATTTTTGCCAATTTTTCAATTAAACATTACTTTTGTCAGAATTAATTATCGTCATCGCAGAAAACCGTCTTTCAGCTTAGATTTTCTATATCAGCTATTAATATAGAAGATTTTTGGTAAATTTTTGTTTTGTTCCCCGAAATCATTCTTCATGAGCAATTATCGATTTGAGTTCAGCATATACATTTGCACGGAAATAGGGATGTTTTGGAAAGATTTAAAAGGGTAAAAGCCTTCGGGGATAATCCAGCATCCGGTTTGTTAATGTCACCAGTTCGTTTACACCATCATAGAACTCCAGAACATGGTATGTCTATCTAAAAGAGAATTATTTTGTATACCTATATGACAAGGAATTGTATAACTCTCGTGGATTTTAGAGAGATGGAAAAATGCAAATATTATTACAAGCTACAAAGGACCTGAGATTTCCGAGATCAATGATCTCCGAGATTCTCAAGAGAGACGACACATAGAATAAAAATAACTCTTCTGTTTATCTCTCGGCAGCATATGACTACATCTACAGAGACCTCCTTTTCTCCTTCATTAATAACCAGCTTACGACGTCGGAATTCGTTGAATGTATCGATCTAACAGAGGAACTTTGTTGGCCCAAAAAATCTTACAAATCTGGTGACTTCTTCTTCTTCTTCTTCTTCTTCTTCTTCTTCTATGAGCCGTGTTCCTTCAGGACTTAGGCAGTCGTGGTTTTCCGCATCTCACTATCACTTGTCGCTCTTAATAACACTTCTGTTACCCACTTAATCCTGCTCAAGTCCATCAAGTATGTCACGCGTTAATTGCCCTTGTCTGTTTTCTTCTCTATCAGTGCCGTGAGCATCAGTTACTTCAAGCCCTCCTTTCTCATTCAGTCAGTTAAGTGCCAAACTTCATAGACACTTGGGCGATCATGTCCCGAAAGAAATCTGACTGACAGTCTCGCAGCAGGTTGCAATTGCTTTCTGCGGTAGACTGGTAACCAACCAATGCTCTAGAACCCAATCTGTTCTTTTATTTAAGTCATAACTGAAGGGAAGAGACGGATTAATACCTTTCCCAAGGGTATTTGTGCGTAAGTGAGTGCGAGGAATTCAACTGGAATTCGAACTCGGCTCCCCTATTTGTCGTTGCCAGTCGATATCCTTCCTAATTACATGTCCTAAAATCTTTAACTGTTTTTCCTGATGTTAATTATTACTTTCCGTGTTGTTTCCATCCTCTTCAAAACCTCGTCGTTGCTAAAATGTTCGAGTAACTAACCAGATATGGCATTAGTATTCAATGTCTAAATTTCAGCCTAGGCAGTTGCATTCAATCTCTCAAAATATTATTGAAAAACCTATGAATCCAGTTTTTATTATGGGCTAAATTGTAATATAGAGTGCAGACTCTCACCATTGATGGTAATCTTTTTAGGGGGGAAAAATCTCTGATAGAAATTCTAACCCATAAATACTCCTAGTTACAGGAACTTCGGTAAAAACATCGAACCGGAAGTAGTAAACCTAGACACCATATATTCTAAAAAGTTAAACAAATAACCAGCAACAGAACTGTCAATAAAACATTTGCGAAAACGATAGCTATTCTAACCCATAAAATACTCCTTGTTAAATAAACTGCGGTAAAAAGACCTAACCGGAAGTAGTAACTCTAGACAACATATATTCTAAAAAAGTTGATCAAATAGCTAGCAACAGAACTGTCAATAAATAAATTGTGATATACCACTTTTCATTCAGGTTTGAATTCTTTAAATGTAAGTTGTCATTTATGTGTGCATTTCTCTATGCCTCTATTTATTTTGCCTGGCTCAATTGAACGTTTTTCTCGTTGGTTTTGCCTTTTTTAACTTGTTAGTAATTTTTGTTGCAGGTAATTTGTACTTTCTCCGTCCACCCCACTCTCATCTGTATTCTTATTCTTTTACCCTCTTCCTGACACTCCTGTAACCTGTCACTCTTTCTCATGAAAAATCTCCTTTGTAACCCCCTGCACAGTAGTTGCAGTAAAATGCCTTGCTTGGTGTAATATGATTATAAAAAAAAAGAAAAGTCAATAGTCATCTCCTATCTTACTAACCTGCTTCCTCTCTCGCATGCTCCTTTCTCTGTCCGCTCCACTCTCATCAGTATTCTCATCCTTCTCTTACCCTCTTCCTGAAATCCCCTATAATCTGTCACTCTTCTCATAACTTTCCTCCTATATAACCCCCTGCACAACAGTGGCAGTAAATTCCCTTGCTTAGAGCGATATGATTATAAAAAAAATGTAAAGTCAATAGTCATCTCCTATCTTACTAACCAGCATCCTCTCTCTCATGCTCCTTTCTCTGTCCGCTCCACTCTCATCAGTATTCTCATCCTTCTCTTACCCTCTTCCTGAAATCCCCTATAATCTGTTACTCTTCTCATAACTTTCCTCCTATATAACCCCCTGCACAACAGTGGCAGTAAATTCCCTTGCTTAGAGCGATATGAATATAAAAAAAATGTAAAGTCAATAGTCATCTCCTATCTTACTAACCAGCATCCTCTCTCTCTCTCTCTCTCTCTCTCCCTCTCTCTCATGCTCCTTTCTCCGTGCTCCCAACTCTCATCAGTATTCTCATCTTTCTCTTACCCTCTTCCTGACACTCCTGTTATCTGTCACTCTTTCTCATAACTTTCCTCTTATGTAACCCCCTGCACAACAGTGGCAATATAATGCCTTGCTTGGGGCGACACGATTATAAAAAAAAATATCTCTCTCTAAAAATAATAGGAAAATGATTTGTTCACTCTACCGCTCCAACAAGAACCTCACTCCTCCTGCTAGTCACTACATTTGCCGGAGACAGATCAGTGTAAAAATGAGTATTGCTTCCACATGTGTGCTAGAACTCTCTAGTCTTAATCTTCTGGTCTTAATAGAGTCAAAAGAATATCGCCTCGTGACAAAGAATTGTCCAACTAGCAACCTCATTCTTACCGACGAAACACTCCATCGGTTTTTCTATGAAAAGTTTTCAGATGATATAGATTCCTTCGTTATACCAATTCTAAACGTCACTACTAAGACACGCTTTGCTACGCAAATTCTCGCGAATCACCCTCATTACCTTCGTATTGCATTCGTGAAATGTAAGTTTCACGAGCAGCTGCGAGGGAACAGACACGTAAAAGGATGTTTGCCTGAACACTAATGTCTTAACCTGTTCAAGTATAGAGTTCACTGTTATCTTCACTACATAGCCGCATAAACGGTGCTTGTAGACCTATAACCCGAGTGGGTTCCCAGACCGTGAACAGGGTAAACATAACTTTAAAAAATTAAAAAAAAATATGATAAATACTTTGAAAATGTGACACTAAGTTACGAAGGCGTACTGGCAAGGCGAAGGACGCGTTCCAGAAGCTGAGTAATGTATTAAGAGACAGGAAACTTTCACTAGAAACAAAGAAGATTGCTATGTGATATCAGTTCTTCAGTATGGCAGTGAATGCTGAAAAATTTCATCAAAAATGAAGGAAAACCTCGAAGCAACTGAAATGTGATTATACAGAAGGATGCTGCACATATCAAAGACCGAGTATGTGAGAAATGATGAGTTTTTCGAAAGGGTGGAAAAGAAAAGGAAATTAATACTGAGCATCAGGAAGAAACAACTGAAGCTTCTGGGAGGAAGGAGGGCTCGGAGAATCTGATACTAACAGGCCAGATAAAGGGAAAATGAGACTGAGGGCCTGAGCAGGTGAATGACAAAACGAAGGTTGCGTGGTGTTACAGGATAAAGCTTGCTAAGAGCCACAAGGGACAAGGAGGCGTGGAGGCCATGATCGCCTACGTGCTGAAAGGACAAGGTACATAGAAGAAAAAGTAATCGTCAGAAACCTTAGAGTGCATAAGATGCTTTCTAACATTTCTATAGATTACACTCTATGTAAACAAAGTAGTTCAATGTAACAGTCACTTCTACTCGAACAGTTTCTTTTCTCGCGCTTCCTGCCTTTGGCATTTCCGTTTACTTTCTTTTCTGATAGCCACAATATCCAAAAAATTAAATGCAACTTCAATTGTTATCTTATATCTTCTTGAATCCCTTTGATCTTTTATCCTTTCTTCAATACCCACTGTACCTAGTCTTTTTTTTTTTTCGCTCACGTAAATACCGGCAAACTAGATGCAAACATGGCGTGTTTGGAACAAAAAGTTTATAAAAATCTTAGAGAATTTATACCAATCAATGAAGGAGCATTAATGTTAAATTAGATATCACTATTGTAACCTGTCCAACGCTAGAGACAATTGTTGCCTTCCCCTGGTATCCGCATAAACTGTTCCTCTTATTCTGAAATTTACTAAAACGAGTGGCTCCTGAACCTTAAAGAGGGGGAGCATCCCTCTAAAAATATACGTATATACTTTTGCCGAACGTTGGTTTTAACATATTAAATTTTGGGACACAGCTTTAAAAAATGCGATTACAGCAACATAAATAATTTGTTCTTAGCTGAGCCAAATATATCATTAAAAAATATATCATTACAAAATATATCATTAAAAAATATAACTTTGAAATAAGTCGATGGAAAATTGAATTAGTCTTCAAAGAAACAATGGGTAAAGAATTGGCGCTGAAGTTTCGCAACACTAATTCTAAGAGATCTAGCTGAAACCGCATTCAACGACATTTACAGTCTAAGTTCTCTTTACTCTTTGAGAATTAACAATTTTAAAAAATTCTAGCTTAGATCTAAGACAAAGGTTGTACGAACGTTCTGGTTCCTAATTAAAAGATTTGGAAAATAACATGATTTTCCTAAATTTTATTATAAGTTTTTGCTTTAATCTGGGAATATGCACAACCCAAAATATATAACAACTGAAACTAGACTATACCGAAATCAATAGCGCTTTCTTATTCCAAAAGAGCTATCTATTTTTAAATATTCATTCGTCTGAAAAAGAACTGTCGCGGAGATAAGTGTCAGTCAATAATACTACAGTAAAAACATTGTTTTCTTAATATCCTGTCAATCTGAGGGAGAATTTGAAGCTGTGCATCAAGCGAAGACATTTTTTTAATCCTTTCACGCAAAGCAAGGCGGAAGCGCCACTGTTTCGAATGCAGTTATAGTAAGAGAAAAGCATGGGTACAGAGGGTATTGAAAAAAAAGGGATAAAAGATGAACTGGATCCAAGAAGATAGATAAAGGTAACAAACGTTGTATTTAAATTTTCGGAGAATGTAGTTATCAGGGAAGAGAAAAGACAGAGTTAGGGAGATAGTAAAGAAACGATAAGAAATGAACGGAAATCACAAAGATACAAGATGGTAATTGACGTTGCATTTAAATTTTTGGTGATTATAACTATCAGGGAAGAGCAAAGACTGGGTACAAGAGATATTGAAGAAAGGATAAAATGAACGGGATTCAAGAAGACAGAAGATGGCAATAGACGTTGCATTTAAATTTTTGGAGATTATAACTATCAGGGAAGAGCACAGACTGGGTACATGAGATATTGAAGAAAGGATAAAATGAACCGGATTCACGAAGACAGAAGATGGCAATTGACGTTGCATTTAAATTTTTGGAGATTATAACTATCAGGGAAGAGCAAAGACTGGATACAAGAGATATTGAAGAAAGGATAAAAATGAACGAGTTCAAAGAGAGGCGAGAAGATGACGATGACGTTGCATTTAAATTTTGGAGATTATAACTATCAGGGAAGAGCACAGACTGGGTGCAAGAGATATTGAAGAAAGGATAAAATGAACGGGATTCAAGAAGACAGAAGATGCCAATTGACGTTGCATTTAAATTTTGGAGATTATAACTATCAGGGAAGGCACAGACTGGGTACATGAGATATTGAAGAAAGGATAAAATGAACAGGATTCAAGAAGACGAAGATGGCAATTGACGTTGCATTTAAATTTTTGGAGATTATAACTATCCCAGGGAAGAGCACAGACTGGGTACAAGAGATATTGAAGAAAGGATAAAATGGCAGGATTCCAAGAAGACAGAAGATGGCAATTGACGTTGCATTTAAATTTTTGGAGATTATAACTATCGGGAAGAGCACAGACTGGGTACAAGAGATATTGAAGAAAAGGATAAAATGAACGGGGGATTCAAGAAGACAGAAGATGGCAATTGACGTTGCATTGAAATTTTTGGAGATTATAACTATCGGGAAGAGCACAGACTGGGTACATGAGATATTGAAGAAAAGGATAAAATAGACGGTGAGTTCAAAGAAGACAGAAAATGGCAATTGACGTTGCATTTAAATTTTGGAGATTATAACTATCAGGGAAGAGCAAAGACTGGTACAAGAGATATTGAGATAAAATGAACGGGATTCAAGAAGACAGAGAATGGCAATTGACGTTGCATTTAAATTTTTGAAGATTATAACTATCAAGGAAGAGCACAGACTGAGTGCAAGAGATATTGAAGAAAGGATAAAGTGAACGAGTTCAGAAGACAGAAGATGGCAGATGACGTTGCATTTAAATTTTGGAGATTATAACTATCAGGGAAGAGCACAGACTGGGTACAAAGAATGTTAAGAAGAAAGGATAAAATGAACGGGATTCAAAAGAAGACAGAAGATGGCAATTGATGACGTTAGGCATTTAAATTTTGGAGATTATAACTATCAAGGAAGAGCACAGCCTGGGTGCAAGAGATATTGAAGAAAGGATAAAATGAACAGAGATTCAAGAAGACGAAGATGGCAATTGACGTTGCATTTAAATTTTTGGAATTATAACTATCAGGGAAGAGCACAGACTGGGTACATGAGATATTGAAGAAAGGATAAAATGAACGAGTTCAAGAAGACAGATGGCAATTGACGTTGCATTTAAATTTTTGGAATTATAACTATCAGGGAAGAGCACAGACTGGGTACAAGAGATATTGAAGAAAGGATAAAATGAACCGGATTCAAGAAGAAGATGGCAATTAACGTTGCATTTACATTTTTAGGGGAATTGTAACTATCAGAGAAGAGCAAAGACTGGGTACAAGAGATATTGTAGAAAGGATAAAATGAACGAGATTCTAGAAGACGGAAGATGGCAATTGACGTTGCATTTAAATTTTGAAGTTTATAACTATCAGGGAAGAGCAAAGACTGGGTACAAGAGATATTGAAGAAAGGATAAAATGAACGGGATTCAAGAAGACAGAAGATGGCAATTGACGTTGCATTTAAATTTTTGAAGATTATAACTATCAGGGAAGAGCACAGACTGGGTACAAGAGATATTGAAGAAAGGATAAAATGAACGGGATTCAAAGAAGACAGAAGATGGCAATTGACGTTGCATTTAAATTTTTGGGAGATTATAACTATCAGGGAAGAGCACAGACTGGGTACAAGAGATATTGAAGAAAAGGATAAAATGAACGGGATTCAAGAAGACAGAAGATGGCAATTGACGTTGCATTTAAATTTTTGGAGATTATAACTATCAGGGAAGAGCAAAGACTGGGTACAAGAGATATTGAAGAAAGGATAAAATGAACGAGATTCAAGAAGACAGAAGATGGCAATTGACGTTGCATTTAAATTTTTGGAGATTATAAATATCAGGGAAGAGCACAGACTGGGTACATGAGATATTGAAGAAAGGATAAAATGAACGGGATTCAAGAAGACAGAAGATGGCAATTGACGTTGCATTTAAATTTTGAAGATTATAACTATCAAGGAAGAGCACAGACTGGGTACAAGAGATATTGAAGAAAGGATAAAATGAACGGGATTCAAAGAAGACAGAAGATGGCAATTGACGTTGCATTTAAATTTTTGGAGATTATAACTATCGGGAAGAGCACAGACTGGGTACAAGAGATATTGAAGAAGGATAAAATGAACGGGATTCAAGAAGACGAAGATGGCATTGACGTTGCATTTAAATTTTTTGGAATTATAACTATCAAGGAAGAGCACAGCCTGGGTACAAGAGATATTGAAGAAAGGATAAAATGAACGAGATTCAAGAAGACAGAAGATGGCAATTGACGTTGCATTTAAATTTTGGAGATTATAACTATCAAGGAAGAGCACAGACTGGGTACATGAATGAAGAAAGGATAAAATGAACAGGATTCAAGAAGACAGAAGATGGCAATTACGACGTTGCATTTAAATTTTTGGAGTATAACTATCAGGGAAGAGCACAGACTGGGTACAAGAGATATTGAAGAAAGGATAAAATGAACCGGATTCAAGAAGAGAGAAGATGGCAATTAACTTGCATTTACATTTTAGAGATTGTAACTATCAGGGAAGAGCAAAGACTGGGTACAAGAGATATTGTAGAAAGGATAAAATGAACGAGATTCAAGAAGACGGAAGATGGCAATTGACGTTGCATTTAAATTTTTGAAGTTTATAACTATCAGGGAAGAGCAAAGACTGGGTACAAGAGATATTGAAGAAAAGGATAAAATGAACAGCAGGATTCAGAAGACAGAAGATGGCAATTGACGTTGCATTTAATTTTGAAAATTATAACTATCAGGGAAGAGCACAGACTGGGTACAAGAGATATTGAAGAGGATAAAATGAACGGGATTCAAGAAGACAGAAGATGGCAATTGACGTTGCATTAAATTTTGGAGATTATAACTATCAAGGAAGAGCACAGACTGGGTACAAGAGATATTGAAGGATAAAATGAACGGGATTCAAGAAGACAGAAGATGGCAATTGATTGCATTTGTTTTTGGAAATTATAACTATCAGGGAAGAGCACAGACTGGTACAAGAGATATTGAAGAAAGGATAAAATAGACGAGATTCAAGAAGACAGAAGATGGCAATTGACGTTGCATTTAAATTTTTGGAGTGCAAAAAAATATCAGGAAGAGCACAGACTGGGTACATGAGATATTGAAAGAAAGGATAAAATGAACGGGATTCAAGAAGACAGAAGATGTAATTGACGTTGCATTTAAATTTGCAGGAGATTATAACTATCAGGGAAGAGCACAGACTGGGTACATGAGATATTGAAGAGGATAAAATGAACGGGATTCAAGAAGACGAAGATGGCAATTGACGTTGCATTTAAATTTTTGGAGATTATAACTATCAGGGAAGAGCACAGACTGGGTACATGAGATATTGAAGAAAAGGATAAAATGAACTGGATTCAAGAAGACAGAAAGATGGCAATTGACGTTGCATTTAAATTTTTGGAGATTATAACTATCAGGGAAGAACTCAGACTGCACTTGAGATATTGAAGAAAAGATAAAATGAACCGGATTCAAGAAGACAGAAGATGGCAATTGACGTTGCATTTAAATTTTGAGATTATAACTATCAGGGAAGAGCACAGACTGGGTACAAGAGATATTGAAGAAAGGATAAAGAATGAACGGGATTCAAACAGAAGATGGCAATTGACGTTGCATTTAAATTTTGGAGATTATAACTATCAGGAAAGTAGACTGGGTACATGAGATATTGAAGAAAGGATAAAATGAACGGGATTCAGAAGACAGAAGATGGCAATTGACGTTGCATTTAAATTTTTGGTCATTATAACTATCAGGGAAGAGCAAAGACTGGGTACAAGAGATATTGAAGAAAGGATAAAATGAACGGGATTCAAGAAGACAGAAGATGGCAATTGACGTTGCATTTAAATTTTTGGAGATTATAACTATCAGGGAAGAGCACAGACTGGGTAAAAGAGATATTGAAGAAAGGATAAAATGAACGGGATTCAAGAAGACAGAAGATGGCAATTGACGTTGCATTTAAATTTTTGGAGATTATAACTATCAGGGAAGAGCACAGACTGGGTACATGAGATATTGAAGAAAGGATAAAATGAACGGGATTCAAGAAGACAGAAGATGGCAATTGACGTTGCATTTAAATTTTTGGAGATTATAACTATCAGGGAAGAGCACAGACTGGGTACAAGAGATATTGAAGAAAGGATAAAATGAACGGGATTCAAGAAGACAGAAGATGGCAATTGACGTTGCATTTAAATTTTTGGAGATTATAACTATCAGGGAAGAGCACAGACTGGGTACAAGAGATATTGAAGAAAGGATAAAATGAACGGGATTCAAGAAGACAGAAGATGGCAATTGACGTTGCATTTAAATTTTTGGAGATTATAACTATCAGGGAAGAGCACAGACTGGGTACAAGAGATATTGAAGAAAGGATAAAATGAACGGGATTCAAGAAGACAGAAGATGGCAATTGACGTTGCATTTAAATTTTTGGAGATTATAACTATCAGGGAAGAGCACAGACTGGGTACATGAGATATTGAAGAAAGGATAAAATGAACCGGATTCAAGAAGACAGAAGATGGCAATTGACGTTGCATTTAAATTTTTGGAGATTATAACTATCAGGGAAGAGCAAAGACTGGGTAATAAGAGATATTGAAGAAAGGATAAAATGAACGGGATTCAAGAAGACAGAAGATGGCAATTGACGTTGCATTTAAATTTTTGGAGATTATAACTATCAGGGAAGAGCACAGACTGGGTAAAAGAGATATTGAAGAAAGGAGGAAATGAACGGGATTCAAGAAGACAATATGGCAATTGATGTTGCATTTAAATTTTTGGAGATTATAACTATCAGGGAAGAGCACAGACTGGGTACAAGAGATATTGAAGAAAGGATAAAATGAATGGATTCAAGAAGACAGAAGATGGCAATTGACGTTGCATTTAAATTTTTGGAGATTATAACTATCAGGGAAGAGCACAGACTGGGTACAAGAGATATTGAAGAAAGGATAAATGAACGGGATTCAAGAAGACAGAAGATGGCAATTGACGTTGTATTTAAATTTTTGAAGATTTATAATTATCAAGGAAGAGCACAGATCAGTAATGAGATATTGAAGAAAGGATAAAATGAACGATTCAAGAAACAGAAGATGGCAATTGACGTTGTATTTAAATTCTTTTGAGATTATAATCACCGTGGAAGAGCACAGACTGTACAAGAGATATTGAAGAAAGGATAAAATGAATGGATTCAAGAAGACAGAAGATGGCAATTGACGTTGCATTTAAATTTTTGGTAGATTATAACTATCAGGGAAGAGCACAGACTGGGTACAAAGAGATATTGAAGAAAGGATAAACAACTGACCAAGAAGACAGAAGATGGCAATTGACGTTGCATTTAAATTTTTGGAGATTATAATCATCAGGAAGAGCACAGACTGGGTACATGAGATATTGAAGAAAGGAGCAAACGAATTTATCCAGAAGATGAAGATGGCACCGACGTTGTATTTAAATTTTTGGAGATTATAATCATCAGGGAAGAGCACAGATTGGAAGCAAGGATATTGAAAAGAAAGGATAAAATGAACGGGATTCAAGAAGACAGAAGATGGCAATTGACGTTGCATTTAAATTTTTGGAGATTATAACTATCAGGGAAATATACAGACCGGCAGAAGAGATATTGAAGAAAGGATAAAATGAACGGATTCAAGAAGACAGAAGATGGCAATTGACGTTGCATTTAAATTTTTGAAGATTATAACTATCAGAAGAGCACAGACTGGGTACATGAGATATTGAAGAAAGGATAAAATGAACCGGATTCAAGAAGACAGAAGATGGCAAATTGACGTTGCATTTAAATTTTTGGAGATTATAACTTATCAGGGAAGAGCACAGACTGGGTACATGAGATATTGAAGAAAGGATAAAACAACGGGATTCAAGAAGACAGAAGATGGCAATTGACGTTGCATTTAAATTTTTTGCATTATAACTATCAGGGGAAGAGCACAGACTGGGTACTAAAGAGATATTGAAGAAAGGATAAAATGAACGGGATTCAAGAAGACAGAAGATGGGAATTGACGTTGCATTTAAATTTTGGAGATTATAACTATCAGGGAAGAGCAATAGACTGGGTACATGAGATATTGAAGAAAGGATAAAATGAACGGGATTCAAGAAGACAGAAGATGCAAATTGACGTTGCATTTAAATTTTTGAAGATTATAACTATCAGGGAAGAGCACAGACTGGCAATAAGAGATATTGAAGAAAGGATAAAATGAACGGGATTCAAGAAGACAGAAGAGTTGCAATTGACGCTGGTGCATTTAAATTTTTGAGATTGCAACTATCAGGGAAGAGCAAAGACTGGGTACAAGAGATATTGAAGAAAGGATAAAATGAACGGGATTCAAGAAGACAGAAGATGCAATTGACGTTGCATTTAAATCTTTGAAAGATTAGCAATCATCAGGGAAGAGCAAGACTGGCATAAGAGATATTGAAGAAAGGATAAAATGAACGGATTCAAGAAGACAGAAGATGGCATTTGACGTTGCATTTAAATTTTTGGAGATTATAATTATCAGGGAAGACACAGATCATGGCAAGAGATATTGAAGAAAGGATAAAATGAACGGATTCAAGAAGATAGAAGATGGCAATTGACGTTGCGTATTTAAATTTTTGAAGATTATAACTATCAGGGAAGAGCAGCATCAGTACAAGAGATATTGAAGAAAGGATAAAAATGAATTTGATTCAAGAAGACAGAAGATGGCAAATTGGACGCCGGCATTTAAATTTTTTGGAGATTATAACTATCAGGGAAGAGCACATAGACTGGGTACAAGAGATATTGAAGAAAGGATAAAATGAATTGGATCTAAGAAGACAGAAGATGGCAATTGACGTTGCATTTAAATCTTTGGAGATTATAACTATCAGGGAAGAGCACAGACTGGGTACATGAGATATTGAAGAAAGGATAAAATGAACGGGATTCAAGAAGACAGAAGATGGCAATTGACGTTGCATTTAAATTTTTGGAGATTATAACTATCAGGAAGAGCAAGGACTGGGTAAAGGAAAGAGATATTGAAGAAAACATAAAATGAACGGGATTCAAGAAGACAGAAGATGGCAATTGACGTTGCATTTAAATTTTTGAAGATTATAACTATCAAGGAAGAGCACAGACTGTGTACATGAGATATTGAAGAAAGGATAATGAACGGGATTCGTGGTTGACAGAAGATGGCAAATTGACGTTGTATTTAAATTTTTGGAGATTATAACTATCATAAATATAACAGACTGGGTACAAGAGATATTGAAGAAAGGATAAAATGAACGGGATTCAAGAAGACAGAAGATGCAGCAATTGACGTTAAATATTTAAATCTTTGGAGATTATAACTATCAGGGAAGAGCACAGACTGGGTACAAGAGATATTGAAGAAAGGATAAAAAATGAACGGGATTCAAGAAGACAGAAGATGGCAATTGACGTTGCATTTAAATTTTTGGAGATTATGTTCATCAGGGAAGAGCACAGACTGGGTACATGAGATATTGGAAGAAAGGAAATGAATGGGATTCAAGAAGAGAAGATGGCAATTGACGTTGCATTTAAATTTTGGAGATTATAACTATCAGGAAGAGCATGAATTGGGCACAAGGATATTGAAGAAAGGATAAAATGAATGGGATTCAAGAAGACAGAAGATGGCAAATTGACGTTGCATTTAAATTTTTGAAGATTATAACTATCAGGGAAGAGCACAGACTGGGTACAAGAGATATTGAAGAAAAGGATAAAATGAACGGGATTCAAGAAGACAAGAAGATGGCAATTGACGTTGTATTTAAATTTTTGGAGATTATAACTATCAGGGAAGAGCACAGACTGGGTACAAGAGACATTGAAGAAAGATAAAATGAACCGATTCAGTAAAGACAGAAGATGCAATTGACGTTGCATTTAAATTTTTGAAGATTACAACTATCAGGGAAGAGCACAGCACCGGCATATGGAGAGCTAGCAGCAGATAAAATGAACCCGATTCAAAGAAGACAGAAGATGGCAATTGACGTTGCATTTAAATTTTTGGAGATTACAATTATCAGGAAGAGCAAAGACTGGGCACATGAGATATTGAAGAAAAGATAAAATGAACCGGATTCAAGAAGACAGAAGATACAATTGACGTTGCATTTAAATTTTTGGAGATTATAAATATCAGGGAAGACACAGACTGTACATGAGATATTGAAGAAAGATAAATGAACCTGATTCAAGAAGACAGAAGATGGCAATTGTCGTTGCATTTAAATTTTTGGAGATTAAATTCAACAGGGAAGAGCACAGACTGGATGATATTGAAGAAAAGATATAAAAATGAATTCAGATTCAAGAAGATGCAGAAGATGGCAATTGACGTTGCATTTAAATTTTTGGAGATTGTAACTATCAGGGAAGAGCAAAGACTGGTACAAGAGATATTGAAGAAAGGATAAATGAACCGATTCAAGAAGATAGAAGATGGCAATTGATGTTGCATTTAGATTTTTGGAGATTCTAACTATCAGGGAAGAGAAAAGACTGGGTACACGGGTTATTGAAGAAAGTATAAAAAATGAATGAGATTCAAGAAGATAGAAGATGGAAAATGACGTTGCATTTAAATCTTTGAAGAATTTGGCTATCAGGAAAGAGAAATGTCTGGGTACACGGGTTATTAAAGGAAGGATAAAAATGAACGGGATTCAAGAAGATAGATGCTGGCAATTGACGTTGCATTTAAATTCTTGGAGAATGTAGCTATCAGGGAAGAGAAATTTCTGTGTACAGGAGGTAATGAAGAAAGGGATAAAAGTTGAACTGGATCCAAGATGAAGGAAGAAGTCAACGGTAGTTAGATTTAATTTTTTTAAAGATTACAGGTATCAGGGAATCAATTAAACCGTAGATAGTTCCACATGCAATAAGTGAAAGAAAAGAAAACGTTGACGTAGAAGTGCTGGTTACATTAATCTATTTCCTCGGTAAAGGCCTGGGACCTAGATGCCAATCACGTGGCATGCCTAAGGGGCTCCGGGGAAATAAAATTGTCAGAGCAATTACAATGAATATATTTGTAGGAAAGATGAGGGAAGCCACGTCGCCTAGTCGAGAAGGTGATTGAAGTCGAGATGCCAAGTTTAGACCGATTATATAGTGTTGTATACCAATAAACAACAAACACGCGTATATATAAAAATATATTTTTATTAATGACGATGAACCGTGTAGCACAGGGACAGAGTATTGAGAGCGCGCTTCTAATGGGGTTGACGGGAGTGTCGTCTGTTGTGTCTCTCTCTCTCTCCTGCTACTCTGGTCTGTCTGTCCGGACTGTCTCTCTGGACTGTCTGTCCGGACTGTCTGGTAAATCCGTGCGCCGAGGTCTTTTTATAACCTCCAAACCGGGACTTTTTCTTACGGTTTTTGCCTCGCCCACGCACGACCACGTAATTCTCAGAGACACCTGTTCTGTTTGCCTCTTGTAGCCATTTCCGCTACTGCCGGAAATAAGGTCAAACAAACATCCGTTCCTTTCAACGACCGGAAACGCCCCCGTTTACATCAGCCTTCTTCGGGTGGGCCCAGTTACAATAGCAGTTTCTTCTTTAGATGTTTTTATTGAGAACATCAACATAAATAGCAGCAGATTCCAACTAGATATAGCAAGAGTATTCGATGCACGGACGAATGGTAGATTTATAAATGTACGAGATGGATTCTAAAGAGAGAAACACAGAGACCCAACATTTCTAGCAGTAGATTCTTCTCTAAATCCGATATATTCGTTTCACGAAACCCATTTATTACACTAAATATTTATTTCTATAAAATTATTTAATTTTCTTGTATAGATCTTTTTATTCCTTTCAACTCTTTCCTTGATTTGTTTCCAGATATTCATTCTTTTCTTTTTCTCTTGAGTCGATCTAGATTCTGACGTGCTTAGCGTCAAAGCCGCCAATAACAGTCCAATCTGCTTGATATTCATATGAATGATTAAAAATTGCCTCAGGCACGGCTAAATCACAAGGAACTCTGGAAAATAGCAGAAGATGGTTCATTGGAAGACTTTCAGTAGTAACAAAAAATAAACCCCGCATGCAAGTTGAATAACCTAAGCTTATTTATAAAAAGAACTTTGTGTGTGTGTCACTGTGTGTGTGTGTCCGTTACCTATAGACTCCGAAACGGCTGAACCAATTTTCTTGAAAATTTACACAGTTGTACTATAAGCGTCTGCGAGTGTTCTTAGCTAGGTTTTGTGTCGAGGTACCCCCAATAAGTTTCGAAAATGGAAAATCGAAAAAGTCGGGTTATAGAAGGAGTGGTCTGATTTTAATCACATTTGATACACTCATAGACAAAGACATAAAAAACGATATACAGAGGTTTCAAGGTTGCAGTTCTTACAATAGTGCAGAAAATCGATAATGTATATATGATAGACTCTCCCGTCGATTTCGACGTATGAGGTCTAGACAACCGTTTAATTCGATGTAGCATGCTTGCACTTACTCAATCGTAAATGACATTTGAGTCCTGCAAGAGATTTACAAACAAGTCCACAATGGAGGCATGAAGAGAGATTACACGAATTATCGGCTGGGACACTTGCAGATGCTTTGGTTCTCTCACGTCTTACGTGCAGCTGGTCAAACTCAGTCTCAGAGAACTGCTTGATGCCCCTCTGGCAGGCAGATCTCCCTTCAATTCGTTGAGAGGCAATCCGTTCAAAATCACGGTGAAGAATATTTGTACATGTCAAATTCATTTTCAGCTTATCCTTAAAGCAAAGCAGAGGTCTACCCACATTCCGCCGTCCACTGCTGAGTTCGCCGTACAACACTTGCTTTGGTATCCGGTCATCTCCCATACGTAAGACATGTCCTGCCCAACGCAGCTGTGATTGCATCAAAAAGCTCTCAATTCCGCTATTACCGCAGCGCATGAATAGGTCCGCATTAGACATCCGATTGTTTAGGGTGAAACCACAAATTGTTCTAAGGCAATTTTTGTGGAAGACATCAAACTTCTGGATGTGATTATAATAGACTGTCCATGATTCCGATCCATAAAGCAGCGTCGTTAGCACAAGTACTTTAGTCCTTAGGCTAATCCCCTTATCATCTCATAACCGATGGCGCAGTTTCCCAAAAGCACTAGTTGCTTTCACAATTCGATTAATGATTCCATTCAACCTTACTTCCAAGATAGGTAAAGTTTTTCACATTTTCCGATCTTTACTCGAATTGGTATATCTGGAAAGCTGTATACTGGTGGCCGCTGCTTTACACCCAGAACTTGTTTTGGGGTGTTTTTTATATATATATATATAAAAGGCAAGATGTTTGTGCGTGTGTCTGTTTATCTGCCTGTATGTCTGTATTTTTTCAGCCCTTTTACTTTAGTTTTTCCTTCGGGTTTGGCTCTAAGTAGGTGTAATTGTAGTTCTTAGTCTCAGCCATGACACCATTTAAGGACTTATTTAGCCTTCAAAATTCAGTTTACCTATTTGATATCGGTACCAGGAAATCAAAATTTGACTTAATTCCATTCATTTTTCTTTCAGTTTACGGGTTTCAGTTTAACTGGAAACAACTATTGCTTTTTAGTCTTTCGTGCCAACGTCCAAAGAGTCTGAGCTCCAGGACCACGGATTAGTTATAAAGCTTTCATTATACCCGATCAACCCCGTGCTATACTGCTAGTTATATCCTAAGTATAATCTCCCTTCATTTTCTTCTTCTTTCATATGTTTTTTCAGGACGTAGGCGATTATGGCCTTCCATGTCTCTCTATCCCTGGTGGCTCTTAGCACACTTTCTTCTTTTATACCGCGTAACCGACACTCTGCCACCCACCTGCTCAGGCCAAGCAAAAACATTAAATGCTGTTTTTCCCCTATCTCTCCTTCTCTCTCACTCTGTCCTGTTAGTATCAGGTTCTCCAAGCCCTCTTTCCTCATTGCATGTCTCAGAAACTTCAGCGGTCTTTTTGATGATGCTCAGTATTAATTTCTTTATCGTTTCCATCCTATCCAAAACCTCATCATTGTTCGCATGCTCGATCCATGATATCCGAAGCATCCTTCTGTAAAACAACCTTTCAGCTGCTTCAAGTTTTTCCTTCATCTTCGAACATTGACTGCCATATTGAACAACTGGCATCACATAGCAATCCAGTACTCTTTTCTTTGTTTCTTGTGAAAGTTTCCTGTGTCTTAATACTTTACTCAAGTTCTGGAACGCGTCATTCGCCATGCCAATTCGCGTTCGGATCTCAGTGACGCACTTTCCGTCTTCTGTTGGAACACTTCCTAGGTATTTAGATTTTCGTACCTGCTTGATTTTTTGTATCACACACATGTATTTTGCATTTTGGGCCGCCCTTTTTGCTGATGGCCATGCATTCTGTTTTCTTGCAGTTTATTTGTTGTTCTTTCTTGTCACTCTTTTCATCTACCTTCTATAGGAGGTCTTTCCGTGTCTGCTATCAGCACAGTAGTGCATTAAGCACAAAAGGGAAAGCCAGATGTTTCTCTTCCATTAGTCGATTCGTTTGGGATGTGATATAGACAGATTAAATGGCTAAGGAACTTCAGCTGTCTTTTTGATGATGCTCAGTATTAATTTCCTTATCGTTTCCATCCTATCCAAAATCTCGTCATTGCTCACATACTCGATCCAATATATCCTCAGCATCCTTCTGTTAAACCACATTTGATTTACTTTTAGTTTTTCTATCATCTTCGAGCATTGATTGCCATATGGAAGAACTGACATCACATAGAAATCCATTATTCTTTTCTTTGTTTCTAGTGAAAGTTTCCTGTGTCTTAATACTTTACTCAACTTCTGGAACGCGTCATTCGTTATGCCAATTCGTCTTCGGATCTCAGTGACGCACTTTCCGTTTTCTGTTAGAACACTTCCTAGGTATTTAGATTTTTGTACCTGTTTGATTTTAGTATCCCCCCCCTGTATTTTGCATTTTGGGTCGCAGTTTTTGTTGATGATCTTGCATTCTGTTTTCTTGCAGTTTATTTGTAGTCTTTTCTTGTCACTCATTTCGGCTACCTTCTATAGAAGGATTTTCCGTGTCTGCTATCAGCACAGTAGTGCATTAAGCACAAAAGCGGAAAGCCAGATGTTTCTCTTCCATTAGTAGATTCGTTTGGGATCTGATATAAACTGTTTAAATGGCTAATGTCTATCGCTTCACATCTGTGTTTTTAAATGAGCAAGACATAACCCACAAAATTATTAAACTTAAACTGTATTTTTCGTACTCTTGGAGATCTTTGAAATGTTTCTCTGTTCCTATTCTAATTAGACATGCAAAGTTTCGGAAACCGATAAAAACCCTCTCTTAGATTGATGCATTCGGAACTTTCGAGAAGTGGAACTCTCTATTTATATTCTCTTATGCGACTGTAAGGTCGACACAGCAGGTATAAAAGTGATAAGCAATTTCCTGGAACTGATTGATAATATATAAGTAATTATATCATAGAAATAATCCCCCACTTTATATCCACATTATAATTTCTTATTTGTTTATAGAATTCTGATTAGTCATGAGTTTTGTTTGTGAGTTTTGTTTAACAGCATATCAACCTCTCTTGGTTATTTAATTCCAAGAACGTGGGGTTTTAACGTACTTTTTTATGTTCGGTTATAGTGAGAAGGTTGATTTAGTCTGATTTTAATGAAAATCTTTTTTGTTTTTATTCTTTTTCATATTAGAAAACTGAAAACGTTTTCTGGTTTTGTATTCAAAAATATTTTGCTGAGAATAATTATTTTTCCTTCAAAATGTGTTAGGGTAATAGTTTTTTTTTTTCAAAAATGATTTGCGGTAAAATCTTTCCTTCAAAAATGTATATTTTTCTATAAAAATCTGTTTTTATACATATATTTCTATAAAAGTTCATTTTATATATATATTTATTGTGTTTTGACGCTTGTTTTGGGGTTAACTATTTGCCCATGCTTGGATCATAACAGGTGCTACCACTCCGGGTCAGGGTGGATCAGGGAACAACAGCAATTTAGAGGTGGTTCTATGCTATTCATAACCTTCCAATCACAGGCTTTGCTGCCCGATACAGTCTAATTAAGTATTTTGTAGGTCATTTATTTTAGTAAAATGATTATAATTTTTAAGTTATATTAGAGCTTAATTTATAAAAGAAACATTGTATTTTTTTATAAATTAAAACAGAATTACTTTGTTTGGGTAAGATACCTTGTGGGAAAGTACATTATTTAAATATCGAGAGAAAGAGTAAAAAATGCACAGCATTGTGACTCTCAGTTTTAAACTTTAAAACAGACACTCGTAAGGTTGATTCTAATATCCATAGTGACTATATATTCAACTTAACCCTTATATTACGGGCAAATTCAAAGCAGTTATGCATCTAGTTACTGACTCGGATTGATGTTGCTTTACTTCGGTGATTTTATAGGAACCGATGTTTCAACGTAATACGGCCGTAAGCCCTTTATACTACTCACACATTCTAGCTTATAGATCTTGGTATTTCCAACCGGTCACCAATCTTGCTAGTGAGCAGTATCGACTTCGGTAATCATACGGAAACTGGTATTGCAATGGGGTTTGTCCGTAAGCCAAGGATTAAGAGTAATAACAAATACACAAACATTGCTAAGAAATTCGAAGAGCAGTAAGATGTGGAAAACCATGATCCCCTACGTCATGAAGGGATAATGCATATAGTAGAACCTCAATTAATTATTCTGCTTACAATACCCCAGATCATTTTCAGTTGGGAAAGATATTTAGTGTGGGTTAATTTTAAAGCATTGCAATGAGTTCAGCTCTAAGTAGCTGGAATAAAAATTCTAGCTTTCTAGGTATGAAACGCTTTGTGACATTTCGGCACATAAGTAGCACTTTTTCCTTTGATGTTTTTTTCGCCTTTTGATCGGTAGGTGGAATAAAACCAGATTAAGTAACCATCGTTTGAAGATTCAAGGGGCACCAACTGATGGGGAGTAAATTAGCATTGTAAACCGTTCATGTCAAGAAACCGGTCGGCTTCGCAAATTGGCCGTTTTTCTCTCCGCGTTTGACTAATGATAACTGTTGCCTTGGCGAAACAAATCAACGAAACTGTTAGAATATTACGCATTGTCCATGACGTGAACTCTAATCTTTGGCTTTGTAATACGAAGATTATCTCATTACTCACGAGTCATGCTCAATGTCTGCAATATCCCTTAAATTCTGCTAGATATAGGGCCTTTATATGGTCTCTTAAATAATCATGATACGTGCTCAAACTCACCAATACTTTACACAGCTGCTCCGAAATTAAGTGTTCTCCTTAGAATCCTTACAAAAGGCAATGGATATTTTGCGTAGAATGAATTACGAGGTAGATATAAGAAGTTTGTATTTTTTTAAGGAGATACATTTATCAATTTCAAAGCAGTACAAAACTCTAATTTCCTTCTAAGTAGGATAGTCTGACTTTAATGCACTTGTTGTAGTGGAACAGTCAATTCGTGAAGGCTTATGAAATCACTCAAAGTGAAGTTATCTAAGACCCCTTTCACAGCCTGCTTAATATTTCCAATGTCTTTAAACCATCTACCTCTGAGTTTCTCCTTCACCTTGGAGAACAACAAAAATATCATTGCTCAAGATTTGAACTGTAGCGAGGGAGACGCACAGTTTTGATTCCTATCTCTGTAAGCGAGAACTTTATTGTATAGCTTCCAAATTGTCTTCGCGTTTCGAATACATTTGGCAGACTAGTTAGCTAAGACAAACAGATTATAGTAAGATATCTAAAAAGGGCTTCTACAGTCTTCTCCTTCAATCCAGAATAAGAAATTTTGGCTGACCAGATTATTAGATATATATAATAATGACATACTAAAATTAAAGTAACTGTTGTGTGATCTCCCCTTTTGTATACGATAATGGACTCGACTGAATGTACATATACTCCTGCCATAGAGCGAACAGTAGTTCCAGTCGGCATTTACCTTTTCTACTATGACACTGTCAGGTCTCTGCCTTCGGGTGGAGAGTGCTCTCTGCTTTCGGGCAGAGAGCACTAAACTAGTCGTGATTCCGCTGAAGGGTAGAATCACGACTTGGGAAACATAGACAGATATTTTTGGCCGGGCTATATGGCCGGGAAGACCCATATTAAAAAGATCTTGTGTCACATTTCGCCTTAGATGGGAAAGTGACTAAATACCATTGCAGTTTCAGGTGGCAGTGGAGAATAATCTTAGAGATCTGTTACAGTTATCGGAGAGTTCGGAGAGATACCGTAGTTACCCAGAGACGAGACTAGCTCTGAGCTCCACTCAGCTAGAATAATATACACGGATATACCATTTCCAAAGACTTCATTTCAAGACTCGTATATATTTTTTTCTTACTAATAGTATTCCTGGATTTACTAACCTGCGTTCCAGTTTGAACATTATGTTCAATATAGCCTACTGTTCTATGTACATATCTGTTTTGTTGTGTATTAATTTGTGCGGTTCCTCAACCGGAATCCACAACTTAACTTAGGAAAGATATTTAAAGCATCTGTAATGAACCTTGAATATATATATATATATATATATATATATAGAGAGAGAGAGAGAGAGAGAATATTGAGGGATGAAATATTTATCTATATTTTTTAGTCCTTGTTTGGGTTGCAAAATTTTCAGCACCTTATAATGTCATTCAGTGAGGTAATGATAATAAACTCTTCAATGAGAAGTGCAAACATGTAAAATCTCAAAAAGAGACCTCTAATAACTTCTTTGAATATATATGTTACATTCCAAAATTTTTGAGAATTTTTTTAGGGAGAAACATTTATTAATTTCAAAGAAGTACAAAAATCTCAAGTCTTGCAACGATAGATTCTCACATTTTAATGCACCTGCTGCAGCGCATCACCAGCCAGTTCATGAAGGCCACAAGGATGTTATCCATAGGAAAGTTGTCCAAGACTCTCTTCTAAGCGTTGTTCATCGTCGTTTCGGAAATGTCTGCCCCTGAGGTTCACGTTCAGCTTGAGTAACAAGCAAAAGTAAAAGTGAGACAGGTATGGACAGTAAGGAAAGTGAGAGAGAGTTATTGGGGCCCAGAGATCAATACAAAACCTTGTTGCATAGCGAACTTCGAAATTGTTTCCACGTTCTAACTGGATTCTGAACTATATAACTTTGACAAACAGTACTAAGAAGAGTTTGCTTGTAGTAATAATATACTAAAATGGCAATAATCTAAGACAATTATAACTGCCTCTGTAACAATATTTAGCGGAACGGAGGTAATTAATTTTATTAAGTAATTACTAACTATAATTAGAAAATTTGTAAACAGAAGATATTACTATTATAGATTAGAAGAAAATGTACTAAAAGAATTATTTATTCTCCGAATATGAACGAAGGAAAAAGAAACAAAAAGAAACAAGTTTTGTTTTCCTTATTATTCTAAACCTGAGAAAGAGAGAGAGAAAAAAGAGAAAGAAAGGAGAAAGAAATTTGTTTTTATTTTCGCAGTTAGATAAAATACAGAACAATAGACATTGGAATTTAAAAGAACCAAGCCCACCCATGAAAGGTAACACGTTTTGTTTCTCTGTTGTTATTCTAAACCTGAAAGGGAGAGAGAGAAAGAAGAGAAAGGGAAATAAACTCAATTTTTATTTTCGCTGGACATTAGTAATTTCATTGTATATAAAATCCAGATTGGACAAAATTTAGAAGAATCAGTCACCTGACAAGGAGATAAGAAAGGAAATACGGAATTGCCTGACTAGCTTGACATTAGGAGAAAGAGCTGATAACAAAATATTTTCTGCCATTAAAGGAAGGCTCTGAAAATATTTGTGACTCGAAAATACAGATATTGGAAACGCAGATGCGGAAATTCTTATCTAAGTGACAATGTAAACAGATACGCCTGTCTGTTTGTCTGGTTGTTTCAGGCGAAAAAAAGGAAAGGACAAGTTCAAACGGTTAATAGTGATTAATTAAAAAAATTCCCAAATTATTTCGTGAGAAAGAAAATTCACCGGATAAGTCCAGCCCAGAAAAGGGGTATAGGAAGATGACGTCATAAGACTGAGAAGAATCTCATTGGTCCTGTGAACCAGCGCCCCGAAAATCAATTGACGTCATGGAAATAAGACTAATCCCATTGGATGAACCGAAGGCAACAACGAGTAGCAGCTAACCTCAACATTCTATTGGTTGCCGAGATGAGGAGTTAGACACCCAGCGTCCGTTAGCCCGACACCATGGCATGTGCATAAAAACGGGGTTCCAAGGGACCAAAATCAGTTCGAGTTCATGTTCCCGGGCCAGAGATGTAACGACAGAGATAAGCGCCATAATGTTGGGTGCGAACCGTAGAGAGGACTGCTGCCGGTCAACCAGAGTTAAAGACAGACACGAAGAGATTTTGCAGACAAAGTTTTGAAATCGCCAACTGAATAGAGTTGCAGTTGGAGTCAGTTGCAGTTCGAGTGGCAGTGAGTTCGTGTCGGTTCGCGTTCGAGGCATTTGAAGTTGGAGTTCTAATCGAGTTCCCGGCCCAGAGACGTAATGACAGAGAGATAATTTCCATGCAGTTGGGTGACAACCTAGAAAATTCGCCGCCTGCCAAAGACAGTTCCCAGCTGAAGAAGTAGAGACAGAGAGATAATTTCCATGCTGTTGGGTGCCGACCGTAGAGAAGCCTGTCGCCAATCAACCGACCAGAGTTAACGAAAAAGCAAAGTGATCCAGCCAGGAACAAGAAATCCACCTCGATTCCGATTCCGAAGACGAACCGCGCCAATCTACCCATAACCCAACACTTCGGCAATTTCGGCAACATTCCGGAGAAAAAGAATCAAAGTCGACTAGACTTACGACTAACTTAGAACTCCGTTCGGAACAACACGCTGCGGCTAACCAGAGACTTCCGTTTCGTTACCAGCTTGATAGGTGCAGGGAATGGAAATTATCAGGAAGACTATTGTGTGAATTATTTTCTGTATATAAAGTCTTTATTTTATAACAATTCAGACGTCGGTCCATTTATTTTTTTTGGTGCCATATTTTTTCTTTTATTATCCAATTGTGTGCACGCTTCTCGATTTGGTTTAGTTCGGCAGAGAGATAGATAATGGAAAACTCACGTGACTACCTTGTGATCAATCAACACAACGTGGGACAAGGGAGATCACCGTGAGCAGAGTCAATCTACGACCAACAGTGACCGACCCGGTGTAGTGTCATACCTCACTGAAAAAATGTTTATATATTCCGGGATGCCGTTATTACCTCTGACAAATTTCTCATTTTCATTTGAAAGGACACAGTATATAGAAATAAACGAAAGAACAGAAAAAGAAGAAGAAGGAAGAATAAGAAAAAAACTAGAACAGAAGAAAAAAAAAAGAAAAAAAGAAAAATACAGAAAAACAGTAGAAGAAAAGAGAGAAAGTAAAAGAAAAAACTGAGGAATAAAAGAGAAGAAAAAGAGAAGAGTAGAAGAAAAAAGAAAAAGAAGGAAAAAGCAGAAGAAAAAAGAAAAAGTAAAAGAAGAAAAAGAAAAACATGAAAAATATGAAAAATGAAAAAAAAGTAAAAGAAAATGAAAATGAAAAAAAAGAAAAAATGAAAACGCAGGAGAAAATAGAAGAAAACTTGAAAGATAAAAAGAAAAAGAAGAAAAAAGAAAAAGAAGGAAAAGCCGAATTGGAAAAGAGAAGAAAGAGAAAATAACGAAAAAAGAAGGAAAAACAGAAGAAAAGAGTAGAAAATGTGAAATATGAAAAAAAAAAAGAATAAAAAGAAAACAATAGCAAGAAAAACTACAAAAGAAAAAAGAACAAAAGATAAAAAAGAAGAAAAATAAGAAGGGAAAAACACAAGAAGTAATCAAAAACAGAAAAAGAAGAAAAAATTATCAGAAAGAGAAGAAGAACAAGAAATTGAAGAAGAAAAAGAACAGTAGATAAAGAAATCAAAAACAGAAAAAGATGATGAAAAAGAAGAAAAAGAAAACGAAAAAAAGAAGAGGGGGAAAAAGGAGAAGAAAGAAAAGTAAAAGCAGAAGAAGAAAGAAAAGACGAAAAAGAACAACAGTTTGGTCAAATGGTTGTTACATCAAAAAATAGGAGAGGCAGCAAAACAACAAACATTACTAAACACTGTGGAAACTACGATCGCCCACTTCCTGAAGAGACACAGCATAGTGAAGGAGAACAAATAAATATTTCTTAACGCTATTAAATATTTTATGCATAATTCAATATACCATTTTCTTTGGGGAAATATATTTCTCATTGTACGTTATTTTTAATGTATTATAACACGTTAAAATCCCAGATATCTGAAATTTTAATGCTGATTATTTAAGGTACAAAAGTATAACATCCCTCTTTTTCAAGTTCTTTTTAGTTTTTGACCTGAAAACGTAATAAGACAAAACTAGGTACCCACTGTTCGTGGATTCAATGACCACCAAATGATAGGAAGCAGGTTAGCATTGTAAACCTCTCAAGCCAAGAAAACGGGTGCAGTTTTCGAATCCCAGTTGAATTCGTTACATTAATTTAAACGCGAATACCCATGAGAAAGATATTAAACCATTTTCCCCCATCTAGCTATGGGATGAACAGCAGGTTAGATTGGGTTTTCTTGCGTTGGTTGGCAACAAGTATACCGCAAGAATAAATGGCTACCAGCTGCTTGAAACTCTTTTGTCTAGTCAGTAATGTCTGGAAAGAGACATGATCGCCAAAGAGTGTATCACGTATGGCAATTAACGGACTGACTGTCTGGCTTATAATAACCGTTGCTCTGGTAAAAAAGATCAGCAAAATTGTTAGAATATTACGCATTGTGCATAATGTGAACCCTAATTTATGTTTCTTTTCTCATACAAGAATCTCTTTATTCTTAGTTGAGCCGTTAAACTGACACTTAACATGCAATGTTCATTTTGTTTTTCATAGCGATTATATCTTCAAATTTTATAATTTCATCAAGGAACACCCTTCCCTTGTGAAATGATTCGAAAACAATATAAAATGAAAAATTTGTTACGATGGTTCTTCCTGATGCTATCGTTCTGGGGGAGGTAATGCTTGTCTCCTGGACCTTTAGAAAGAGATTGAAAGCTTGCCGTTGATGGTTGCGAAAGCACAAAGTCTGTAGTCATAGTGAACGAGAGTTTGACCATTCTGTTCTTGTTCAGACTGTTGATCACGCGAGACAACGCGCTCTCTCAGTGAAACTGTAGTTAAGTTTCGCTAAGTATGGGATGAGATAAAGAACATTTTTTAATCATTTCACACCAAGCAAGGCATTCACTGCCACTATTGCGTAGGGGATTACATAAGGGAAGGTGGTGAGAAAGAGTGGTTAGATACAGGAAATGTCAGAAGGAGGGTGATAGACGGGTAAGGATGTAGATGGGAAGAGTGTTTGAGAGAATAGATGCGAGTTAGTGTGTCAGGAGGTGTCTATTAACCTTACATTACAGAAAGAGGATAGAGCCTAGGATAGAGCCTTGAGGGACACCCGCGTTTGTAGGGAGTTCTGGGAAGCATGTCCGTTTAATACCATCTTCAATGTGCGGTTAGAGAGGAATAATTGGATTAGGTTCAACAAAAGTAAAATTCGCAATAAAAGTAAAGTCAATCTAACAGTCGATTAATAATGCTGATTTCCATTTAATCAAATATTAATATTAATGCCCCCAAAATTGTTATTAAATTCTGTTCTCATATTCTGCAAATTAAAAATTACTTTATTTCGATTGGTCCACTTGTCTATGTAACAATGCCTCCCTGATTAAGGGGGTTTGGCTAGTTATTAATCTTTTAAAACTATTCAACTTGAAATAAACCTCATCACTTGATAAGACACAAGTACTGTCGAAACAAAATAGCTACTTTTTTAGTGTTATTATGACATATTTATGAATTTATATATATATACATATATAATTTATATATATATATATATATATATATACTTTTGTATATATACATATATATGTATATATACATATATATGTATATATACATATATATATACATATATATACTTTTGTATATTTTCTTTTGTACTTTGTATCGAGCACTTTTTCTTGTGTTTGGTTCCGTTTGGGGTTTTTTCTTTACTGCGGAGTATTGAATGTTTTGTTCTTGTTTCGCGGGTTTCTTTTTTTTCTCCCCATTTATCCGACGTCTTAGTGCACCGGATTGTAACGGATTTAGGTTCTGTTTGTTAATGTTTTTTTTTAAGGTTTATTTTAGTATAAATTTACGGCCTACATACTTACAGAGTCTATTTAGTTATTATTTTTATAAGCTCTGGGTTTACCTATCGAGCACTTTAAACTTTACTACAATGGAACAAATAATCTTAGTGTATATATATATATATATATATATATATGTATATATATATATATATATATATATATATATAAAGTTTCGTGATGTATTTGAGGACAGATCTATACTTCAAAACAGATAATGATTTCTCTTTACTGAAAAAGCTGTCAGGATAATAGTAATCACATTAGTAATTTTATTCAATAAAGTCTCCTTCAGTTTCAATAACGTCTTCTCTGACAGGTCTGAATGGCCTACATGCTAGGATCATTATCCTTGCTCATAGTGGACATTAATCTAACAATGGAGGCTTTTAATGATTCTTTAGTGCTATGAAGTTGCTCATTAACCTCTTTCTCAATTTCAATCCATACAGAGTTGTCTAATCTGGGTATGTAAGAGGGCAAATGTTAGGTGTTATGTGATCATAACACAATTACTCCATCCATTCCTGTTTAGCCTTGAGTCATGGTGCCAATCGTGTTGAAACACATAAGCTCTTCAGTTAAGTACCGTGTCGATCAAATAACTACTGTTTCCAGAAGATCTATGCAAGCAGCAGAGTTTACGCTAAGATCTTGTAGGAAAGAATTAGGAGACATCGCACGTTTTTCATCTTCTACAAACCATGATAATTGCAGGAATTTTTCTATGCATTGCTCTTGAAACTTCCGAAGAGACTGGAAATGACCATTTGCAATTTCATCAATTGACTTCTGATCTTGGTCACAGATTTTCTCGTCTGAGAAGAACCAAATGACTTCTTTCCTTGATGGATCTTTGTTTTGTTTAGAAGCCTCTTAAATATGAAGAAAAAGAAAGAAAAAAAAAAGAACAAAGAAAGAAAAAAGAAAAAAGAAAGAAAAAGGAAAAAAGAAAGAAAATGTTGTTGGATTTCCTCTTCTCTATGATAATGAACTTGACTTGAGTATGCATATATTCCTGCCATGGTGAGAACCGAAGTGATCCGTTCGAGATATGAGATCCGTCGTGGTTATGCCGAAGGCTAGAGTCACAACTGGTTAAAGTCAGACAGATATTTTTTGGCTGGGCGATATGACCCGAATCACCCCCTCTAAAAAGAACTTGTACCCCAGTTTGCCCCAGTGGGGGCATGGATTGATATCGATCCGTTCGAGACATGAGATACGTCAGAGTTTATCTCTGGATTTGTCACTGTCGGCTCTCTGCCTTTAGGCGGAGATCATAAACCCAGTCATGGCTATGCCGAAGGGTAGAATCACGACTGGGTAAATTCAGACAGATATTTTTGACTACGGCATATGACCCGGATCACCAACTTCAAAAAGGCCTTGTACCACATTTTGCCCCAGTGAAGGCGTGGATTAATATCAATCCGTTCGAGACATCGGGACTGATCCTTAAGTTACCGAACGATCCCGAAGTTACACAAATACCGTGTCATTTTGCATAGTAGCTCTGAGCTCCACTCAGACAGAATAGTATTACACGGATATACTATTTCAACAAGGCTTCACTTCAAGAGTTGTATACATATATATTTCTTACTAATCGTATTCCTGGAGTACTAATTTGCGTTCCATTTTGTATATTTACGTTCAATTTAACCAATTTTCTATCTCAAATATCTGTTCCGGTGTTCATTCTTTTGTGTGGTTCCTCACCCGGATCCACTAAAGAAAGAAAAAAAAAAAGTAAAAATAGAAAAAAAAAAGAAAAAGAAAAAAGAAGAAAGAAAGAAAAAGAAAATAAATGATAAAAAACAAAAAAGTGAAAAAGAAAGAAAAATAAAAAGAAGGAAGAAGAAGAAAAAAGAAGGAAGAAGAAAAAAGAAAAAAGAAAAAGGAAAAGGAAGAAAAAGAATAAAGGAAGAACAAAAAGAAAGAAAAAAGAAAGAAGAAGAAGAAGAATTAGAAGAAAGAGTTTGGGTTAACTGTTATTAACTGTTATTAGACTAAGGATAAGAAGATATAGCAAAACGACAAACATTGCTAATAGCTACAAAATTGCAGGAAGCTGTGGAAACAATGATCACCCACGTCCCGAAGGAACACCATGTATATATATGTATATAAAAAAAAATCTTTCATACTCCAGTTAAGTATTTGTCTATACTTCTGGGATGAGGTACTATTTACACTATTTAAATTGATCTGACTACTGTCGTCATCTTTATTGCTGTGTTAACGGCATTTCGGCCCTTATACGCACCGGCATTCTTTAGGTGCTAGAAATTTCGAACTGAACCCTTTATTACGATCACCGGTAAAAGTATCATTGCATATGGAATGAGAATGATATACCCCAGAATAACTGACGAAGCTCAATTGGCATGGCCAAAGAAACATTCCAGAACTGCGTAGAGTATTGAGAGACAGGAAAATTTCGCTGGAAACAATAAAGTGAGTACTCTGAATTGTAAAGTGATGTCTGTTCTTCAGTATTGCAGTGCTGGACAATTTCACTAAAGAGGAAGGAAAGAGTTAAAGTTTTGTACGACGAATTTTTGTAGAGGTCAGTCAGTTAAGTGCCATACGTGATAAAGGCGTTGGGCGATCATGTCTCGAAAAAGACATGACTGACTAGGTAGAAGCTTTCCGGCAGTTGGTTGCCACTACTTTCTGCGGAAGACTGGTTGCCAAGCAAGGCTAAAGAACCCAATCTGTCCTACTATTTAACCCATAACAGGTGGGAAGAGACAGATAATACTTTTCCAAGAGGGTATTTGTGTGTAAGTGAATGCAATGAATTCAACTGGAATTTGAAGTCGGCTCCCCGATTTGTCTTTCCGAGTCGATATCCTCTGCCCCACAACGCACATAATCTCTAACAGTGACTCCGTGGCTTTTGTGCCACACCCTGTCGAAGATTTTCGAGATATCTAATGCAATAACCCTTGTAGTACGTATTTTGATTTTAAGTTTTGTTTAATAATACATCAACCACTGTGAGTTATTTAATGTCAAAAACATAGTTTTAAAGTATTTTTTTTAGTTTTCGGTTATAGTAAGAAGGTTGTTTCAATCAGATTTTGATGAAAATGCTTTTTTAAGCTCAAGATGTCTCTTGGTTTTGTATTTTTGTAAAACAGTAGATCAAGTTTCATTGATGTATTTTTGTGAAGATGGCTTTGTCGAGAGTCAGCTATATTGTTCGTATATTTTTTTTTCAAAAATTGCTGGTAATATTTTTCCTTTTGATTTTCTTACAAAATGTATCGCTGGTAATATTTTCTTCAAAATAGCATTGCTGGAATTTTTAATATAAAATAATATTTTTATACTTTCAGATTTGACCAGATTTTGGGGAGTAACTATTTGCCCATAGGTGGGACCCTAACGGGTGTTAACACTCCTCATCTGGGAACAACAGCAATTATGTGGTGCCGCCACACTCATCAAAACCTCCCAATCAAAGGTATTGCTGCTTAATGTAAATTATCGTCATACCGAGGACGATGTGGTATCTCTGTCGTTAAGGGCCTTACTAATTCTGTGCCGTTAAGGGCCTTACTAATTCTGTGCCGTTAAGCGCCTTACTAATTCTGTGCCGTTAAGGGCCTTACTAATTCTGTGCCGTTAAGCACCTTACTAATTCTGTGCCGTTAAGGGCCTTACTAATTATGTGCCGTTAGCACCTTACTAATTATGTGCCGTTAAGGGCCTTACTAATTATGTGCCGTTAAGGGCCTTACTAATTCTGTGCCGTTAAGCGCCTTACTAATTATGTGCCGTTAAGGGCCTTACTAATTCTGTGCCGTTAAGCACCTTACTAATTCTGTGCCGTTAAGGGCCTTACTAATTATGTGCCGTTAAGGGCCTTACTAATTCTGTGCCGTTAAGCACCTTACTAATTCTGTGCCGTTAAGCACCTTACTAATTATGTGCCGTTAAGGGCCTTACTAATTATGTGCCGTTAAGGGCCTTACTTAATTCTGTGCCGTTAAGCGCCTTACTAATTATGTGCCGGTAAGGGCCTTACTAATTCTGTGCCGTTAAGCACCTTACTAATTCTGTGCCGTTAAGGGCCTTACTAATTATGTGCCGTTAAGGGCCTTACTAATTCTGTGCCGTTAAGGGCCTTACTAATTATGTGCCGTTAAGGGCCTTACTAATTCTGTGCCGTTAAGCACCTTACTAATTATGTGCCGTTAAGGGCCTTACTAATTATGCCCGCCGTTAAGGGCCTTACAACTGTGCCGTTAAGGGCTAATTAATGTGCCGTAAGGGCCTTACTAATTATGTGCCGTTAAGCACCTTAATAATTTTGTGCCGTTAAGGGCCTTACTAATTATGTGCCGTTAAGGGCCTTACTAATTCTTGTGCCGTTAAGCACCTTACTAATTATGTGCCGCTTAAGGCCTTACTAATTATGCTGCTAAGGGCCTTACTAATTCTGTGCCGTTAAGCAATCTACTAATTATGCCGTTAAGGGCCTTACTAATTATGTGCCGTTAAGGGCCTTACTAATTATGTGCCGTTCAGGGCCTTACTAATTATGTGCCGTTATGGGCCTTACTAATTATGTGCCGTTAAGGGCCTTACTAATTCTGTGCCGTTAAGCACCTTACTAATTATGTGCCGTTAAGGGCCTTACTAATTATGCGCGTTCAGGGCCTTACTAATTCTGTGCCGTTAAGCACCTTACTAATTATGTGCCGTTAAGGGCCTTACTAATTATGTGCCGTTAAGGGCCTTACTAATTATGTGCCGTTCAGGGCCTTACTAATTATGTGCCGTTATGGGCCTTACTAATTATGTGCCGTTAAGGGCCTTACTAATTATGTGCCGTTAAGCACCTTACTAATTATGTGCCGTTAAGGGCCTTACTAATTATGTGCCGTTAAGTACCTTACTAATTATGTGCCGTTAAGGGCCTTACTAATTATGTGCTGCTAAGGGCCTACTAATTCTGTGCCGTTAAGCACCTTACTAATTATGTGCCGTTAAGGGCCTACTAATTATGTGCCGTTCAGGCCTTACCATCTTCTGTGCCGTTGGCACCTTACTAATTATGTGCTGTTAAGGGCCTTACTAATTATGTGCCGTTAAGGGCCTTACTAATTATGTGCCGTTCAGGCCTTACTAATTATGTGCCGTTAAGGGCCTTACTAATTATGTGCCGTTAAGGGCCTTACTACTCATGTGCCGTTATGGGCCTTACTACTCGCAAGCCGTTAAGCACCTTACTAATTATGTGCCGTTAAGGGCCTTACACTATGTGCCGTTAAGGGCCTTACTAATTTGTGCCGCTAAGCGCCTTACTAATTATGTGCCGTTAAGGGCCTTAATTAATTATGTGCCGTTAAGGCCTTACTAATTATGTGCCGTTAAGGGCCTTACTAATTCTGTGCCGTTAAGCACCTTACTAATTATGTGCCGTTAAGGGCCTTACTAATTATGTGCCGTTAAGGGCCTTACTAATTCTTGTGCCGTTAAGCGCCTTACTAATTATGTGCCGTTAAGGGCCTTAATAATTATGTGCCGTTCAGGGGCCTTACTAATTATGTGCCGTTAAGGGCCTTACTAATTATGTGCCGTTAAGGGCCTTACTACTCATGTGCCGTTAAGGGCCTTACTAATTATGTGCCGTTAAGCACCTTACTAATTATGTGCCGTTAAGGGCCTTACTAATTATGTGCCGTTAAGGGCCTCATTCTGTGCCGTTAAGCGCCTTACACTATGCCGTTAAGGGCCTGACAATGTGCCGTTAAGGGCCTTACTAATTATGTGCCGTTAAGGGCCTTACTAATTATGTAGCGTTCAGGGCCTTACTAATTATGTGCCGTTAAGGGCCTTACTAATTATGTGCCGTTAAGCACCTTACTAATTATGTGCCGTTAAGGGCCTTACCAAAATTATGTGCCGTTAAGGGCCTTACTAATTATGTGCCGTTCAGGGCCTTACTAATTATGTGCCGTTAGCCTTACTAATTATGTGCCGTTAAGGGCCTTACTAATTATGTGCCGTTAAGGGCCTTACTAATTATGTGCCGTTAAGGGCCTTACTAATTATGTGCCGTTCAGGGCCTTACTAATTATGTGCCGTTAAGCACCTTACTAATTATGTGCCGTTAAGGGCCTTACTAATTATGTGCCGTTAAGGGCCTTACTAATTATGTGCCGTTAAGCACCTTACTAATTATGTGCCGTTAAGGGCCTTACTAATTATGTGCCGTTAAGGGCCTTACTAATTATGTGCCGTTATGGCCTTACTAATTATGTGCCGTTAAGCACCTTACTAATTATGTGCCGTTAAGGGCCTTACTAATTATGTGCCGTTAAGGGCCTTACTAATTATGTGCCGTTAAGGGCCTTACTAATTGCGTGCCGTTAAGGGCCTTACTAATTATGTGCCGTTCAGGGCCTTAATAATTATGTGCCGTTAAGGGCCTTACTAATTATGTGCCGTTAAGGGCCTTACTAATTATGTGCCGTTATGGGCCTTACTAATTATGTGCCGTTAAGGGCCTTACTAATTATGTGCCGTTCAGGGCCTTACTAATTATGTGCCGTTAAGGCCTTAATTAATTGCGTGCCGTTAAGCACTCCACACTATGTGGGCCGTTAAGGGCGCATTAATTATGTGCCGTTAAGGGCCTTACTAATTATGTGCCGTTAAGGGGCCTTTACTAATTATGCGCCGTTAAGGGCCTTACTAATTATGTGCCGTTAAGGGCCTTATTAATTATGTGCCGTTAAGGGCCTTACTAATTATGTGCCGTTCAGGGCCTTACTAATTATGTGCCGTTAAGGGCCTTACTTAATTATGTGCCGTTAAGGGCCTTGATTAATTATGTGCCGTTAAGGGCCTTACTAGTTTGCGGGTACGTTCAGGGCCTTACTAATTATGCCGTTAAGGCCTTACTAATTATGTGCCGTTATACCTTACTAATTATGTGCCGTTCAGGGCCTTACTAATTATGTGCCGTTATGGGCCTTACTAATTATGTGCCGTTAAGGGCCTTACTAATTATGTGCCGTTAAGGGCCTTACTAATTATGTGCCGTTAAGGGCCTTACTAATTATGTGCCGTTAAGGGCCTTACTAATTATGTGCCGTTAAGGGCCTTACTAATTATGTGCCGTTCAGGGCCTTACTAATTATGTGCCGTTACCTTACTAATTATGTGCCGTTCAGGGCCTTACTAATTATGTGCCGTTAAGGGCCTTACTAATTATGTGCCGTTATGGGCCTTACTAATTATGTGCCGTTAAGGGCCTTACTAATTATGTGCCGTTAAGGGCCTTACTAATTATGTGCCGTTAAGGGCCTTACTAATTATGTGCCGTTAAGGGCCTTACTAATTATGTGCCGTTCAGGGCCTTACTAATTATGTGCCGTTAAGGGCCTTACTTACTCATGTGCCGTTAAGCACCTTGCATTAATTATGTGCCGTTATGGCCTTACTAATTATGTGCCGTTAAGGGCCTTACTAATTATGTGCCGTTAAGGGCCTTACTAATTATGTGCCGTTACACTCCACACTATGTGCCGTTAAGGGCCTTACTAATTATGTGCCGTTAAGGGCCTTACTAATTATGTGCCGTTAAGGGCCTTACTAATTATGTGCCGTTAAGGGCCTTACTAATTATGTGCCGTTAAGGGCCTTACTAATTATGTGCCGTTAAGGGCCTTAATTAATTATGTGCCGTTAAGGGCCTTACTAATTATGTGCCGTTAAGGGCCTTACTAATTATGTGCCGTTAAGGGCCTTACTAATTATGTGCCGTTCAGGGCCTTACTAATTATGTGCCGTTATGGGCCTTACTAATTATGTGCCGTTAAGGGCCTTACTAATTATGTGCCGTTATGGGCCTTACTAATTATGTGCCGTTAAGGGCCTTACTAATTCTGTGCCGTTAAGGGCCTTACTAATTATGTGCCGTTAAGGGCCTTACTAATTATGTGCCGTTAAGGGCCTTACTAATTATGCGCGTTAAGCACCTTACTAATTATGTGCCGTTAAGGGCTCTACTAATTATGTGCCGTTAAGGGCCTTACTAATTATGTGCCGTTAAGGGCCTTACTAATTATGCGCCGTTATGGCCTTACTAATTATGTGCCGTTAAGGGCCTTACTAATTATGTGCCGTTAAGGGCCTTACTAATTATGTGCCGTTAAGGGCCTTACTAATTATGTGCCGTTAAGGGCCTTACTAATTATGTGCCGTTAAGCACCTACTAATTATGCCGTTAAGGGGCCTGCCACTGTGCCGTTGCAGCCCACATGGTAAAGGCCGTTAGGACTTACTAATTGAGTGTGCCGTTGGTACTACTAATTTATAAAGCCGTTGGTGTGCCTTACTGGATGCAATGCCGTTCAGGGCCTGACCAATGATGTCGTTATAGCCCATTAATTATGTGCCGTTAAGGGCTCTACTAATGAGTGTGCCGTTATGGGCCTTACTAATTATGCGCCGTTAAGGGCCTTACTAATTATGTGCCGTTAAGGGCCTTACTAATTATGTGCCGTTCAGGGCCTTACTAATTATGTGCCGTTCAGGGCCTTACTAATTATGTGCCGTTCGAAATTTACTAATTATAAAAGGTTCAGGGCCTTACTAATTATGTGCTGTTAAGGGCCTTAATAATTATGTGCTGTTCAGGGCCTTACTAATTATGTGCCGTTCAGGCCTTACTAATTATGTGCCGTTAAGGGCCTTACTAATTATGTGCCGTTAAGGGCCTTACTAATTATGTGCCGTTATGGGCCTTACTAATTATGTGCCGTTAAGGGCCTTACTAATTATGTGCCGTTCAGGGCCTTACTAATTATAAAAGCCAGTTAAGGGCCTTACTTAATTATGTGCCGTTAAGGGCCTTACTAATTATGTACGTTAAGGGCCTTACTAATTATGTGCCGCTAAGGGCCTTACTAATTATGTGCCGTTAAGGGCCTTACTAATTATGTGCCGTTAAGTCTTACTAATTCTGTGCCGTTAAGCGCCTTACTAATTATGTGCCGTTAAGGGCCTTACTAATTATGTGCCGTTAAGGGCCTTACTAATTATGTGCCGTTCAGGGCCTTACTAATTATGTGCCGTTAAGGGCCTTACTAATTATGTGCCGTTAAGGGCCTTACTAATTATGTGCCGTTAAGGGCCTTACTAATTATGCGCCGTTAAGGGCCTTACTAATTATGTGCCGTTAAGGGCCTTACTAATTATGTGCCGTTAAGGGCCTTACTAATTATGTGCCGTTCAGGCCTTACTAATTATGTGCCGTTAAGGGCCTTACTAATTATGTGCCGTTAAGGGCCTTACTAATTATGTGCCGTTAAGGGCCTTACTAATTATGTGCCGTTAAGGGCCTTACTAATTATGTGCCGTTCAGGGCCTTAATTAATTATGTGCCGTTAAGGGCCTTACTAATTATGTGCCGTTAAGGGCCTTACTAATTATGTGCCGTTATGGGCCTTACTAATTATGTGCCGTTATGGCCTTACTAATTCTGTGCCGTTAAGGGCCTTACTTAATTATGTGCCGTTCAGGGCCTTACTAATTATGTGCCGTTAAGGGCCTTACTAATTATGTGCCGTTAAGCACCTTACTAATTATGTGCCGTTAAGGGCCTTACTAATTATGTGCCGTTCAGGGCCTTACTAATTATGTGCCGTTCAGGGCTTTACTAATTATGTGCCGTTAAGGGCCTTAATTATAAAGCCGTTAAGGGCCTTACTAATTATAAAGCCAGCAAGGGCCTTACTAATACCGCGTGCCGTTAAGGGCCTTACTAATTATGTGCCGTTAAGGGCCTTACTAATTATGTGCCGTTAATAGTCTTAATTAATTATGTGCCGTTAAGGGCCTTTACTAATTATGTGCCGTTAAGGGCCTTACTAATTATGTGCCGTTCAGGGCCTTACTAATTATGTGCCGTTAGCGGGTTTTACTAATTATGTGCCGTTAAGGGCCTTACTAATTATGTGCCGTTAAGGGCCTTACTAATTATGTGCCGTTAAGGGCCTTAATAATTCTCTGTGCTGCTAAGGGCCTTACTAATTATGTGCCGTTCAGGGCCTTACTAATTATGTGCCGTTAAGGGCCTTACTAATTATGTGCCGTTAAGCACCTTACTAATTATGTGCCGTTAAGGGCCTTTACTAATTATGCCGTTAAGGGCCTTACTAATTGGCGTGCCGTTAAGGGCCTTACTAATTATGTGCCGTTAAGGGCCTTACTAATTATGTGCCGTTAAGGGCCTTACTAATTATGTGCCGTTAAGGGCCTTGAATACTATGCGCCGTTAAGGGCCTGATTAATTATGTGCCGTTAAGGGCCTTAATATGTAGCCGTTAAGGGCCTTACTAATTATGTGCCGTTAAGGGCCTTACTAATTATGTGCCGTTCAGGGCCTTACTAATTATGTGCCGTTAAGGGCCTTACTAATTATGTGCCGTTAAGCACCTTACTAATTATGTGCCGTTAAGGGCCTTACTAATTATGTGCCGTTAAGGGCCTTACTAATTATGTGCCGTTAAGGGCCTTACTAATTCTGTGCCGTTAAGGGCCTTACTAATTATGTGTGCCGTTAAGGGCCTTACTAATTATGTGCCGTTAAGCACCTTACTAATTATGTGCCGTTAAGGGCCTTACTAATTATGTGCCGTTAAGGGCCTTACTAATTATGTGCCGTTATTCATGGGCCTTACTAATTATGTGCCGTTAAGCACCTTACTAATTATGTGCCGTTAAGGGCCTTATTAATTATGTGCCGTTCAGGGCCTTACTAATTATGTGCCGTTAAGGGCCTTACTAATTATGTGCCGTTAAGCACCTTACTAATTATGTGCCGTTAAGGGCCTTACTAATTATGTGCCGTTAAGCACCTTACTAATTATGTGCCGTTAAGGGCCTTACTAATTATGTGCCGTTCAGGGCCTTACTAATTATGTGCCGTTAAGCACCTTACTAATTATGTGCCGTTAGCACCTTACTAATTATGTGCCGTTAAGGGCCTTACTAATTATGTGCCGTTCAGGGCCTTACTAATTATGTGCCGTTAAGGGCCTTACTAATTATGTGCCGTTAAGCACCTTACTAATTATGTGCCGTTAAGGGCCTTAATAATTATGCTGTCTGTAGTCTTACTAATTATGTGCCGTTAAGGGCCTTACTAATTCTGTGCCGTTAAGGGTCTACTAATTATGTGCCGTTAAGGGCCTTACTAATTATGTGCCGTTAAGCACCTTACTAATTATGTGCCGTTAAGGGCCTTACTAATTATGTGCCGTTAAGGGCCTTACTAATTATAGCGTTAAGGGCCTTACTAATTATGTGCCGTTAAGCACCTTACTAATTATGTGCCGTTAAGGGCCTTACTAATTATGTGCCGTTCAGGGCCTTACTAATTATGTGCCGTTAAGGGCCTTACTAATTATGTGCCGTTAAGCACCTTACTAATTATGTGCCGTTAAGGGCCTTACTAATTATGCCGCTACACCTTACTAATTATGTGCCGTTAAGGGCCTTACTAATTATGTGCCGTTAAGGGCCTTACTAATTATGTGCCGTTAAGGGCCTTACTAATTATGTGCCGTTAAGGGCCTTACTAATTATGTGCCGTTATGGCTTTACTAATTATGTGCCGTTAAGCACCTTACTAATTATGTGCCGTTAAGGGCCTTACTAATTATGTGCCGTTATGGCCTGATTAATTATGTGCCGTTAAGGGCCTTACTAATTATGTGCCGTTCAGGGCCTTACTAATTATGTGCCGTTAAGGGCCTTACTAATTATGTGCCGTTAAGGGCCTTACTAATTATGTGCCGTTAAGTACCCTTACTAATTATGCGCTGTTAAGGGCCTTACTAATTATGTGCCGTTAAGGCCTTACTAATTATGTGCCGTTAAGGGCCTTAATTAATTATGTGCCGTTAAGGGCCTTACCAATTATGTGCCATACCTTACTAATTATGTGCCGTTAAGGGCCTTACTAATTATGTGCCGTTAAGGGCCTTACTAATTATGTGCCGTTCAGGGCCTTACTAATTATGTACTAAGGGCCTTACTAATTATGTGCCGTTCAGGGCCTTACTAATTATGTGCCGTTAAGGGCCTTACTAATTATGTGCCGTTAGTGGCCTTACTTATCATGTGCCGTTAAGCACCTTACTAATTATGTGCCGTTAAGGGCCTTACTATTATGTGCCGTTAAGGGCCTTACTAATTATGTGCCGTTAAGGGCCTTACTAATTATGTGCCGTTAAGGGCCTTACTAATTATGTGCCGTTAAGGGCCTTACTAATTATGTGCCGTTAAGGGCCTTACTAATTATGTGCCGTTAAGGGCCTTACTAATTATGTGCCGTTCAGGGCCTACTAATTATGCGCCGTTAAGGGCCTTACTAATTATGTGCCGTTCAGGGCCTTACTAATTATGTGCCGTTAAGGGCCTTACTAATTATGTGCCGTTAAGGGCCTTAATTAATTATGTGCCGTTAAGCACCTTTACTAATTATGTGCCGTTAAGGGCCTTACTAATTATGTGCCGTTAAGTAAATTTACTAATTATGTGCCGTTAAGCACCTTACTAATTATGTGCCGTTAAGTGCCTTACTAATATGTGCCGTTAAGGGCCTTACTAATTATGTGCCGTTAAGGGCCTTACTAATTATGTGCCGTTATGGGCCTTACTAATTATGTGCCGTTAAGGGCCTTACTAATTATGTGCCGTTAAGGGCCTTACTAATTATGCGCCGTTAAGGGCCTTACTAATTATGTGCCGTTCAGGGCCTTACTAATTATGTGCCGTTAAGGGCCTTACTAATTATGTGCCGTTAAGGGCCTTACTAATTATGTGCCGCTCAGGGCCTTACTAATTATGTGCCGTTAAGGGCCTTACTAATTATGTGCCGTTCAGGGCCTTAATAATTATGTGCCGTTAAGGGCCTTACTAATTATGTGCCGTTAAGGGCCTTACTAATTATGTGCCGTTAAGCACCTTACTAATTATGTGCCGTTAAGGGCCTTACTAATTATGTGCCGTTAAGGGCCTTACTAATTATGTGCCGTTAAGGGCCTTACTAATTATGTGCCGTTATGGGCCTTACTAATTATGTGCCGTTAAGGGCCTTACTAATTATGTGCCGTTAAGGGCCTACTAATTATGTGCCGTTAAGGGCCTTACTAATTATGCCGTTCAGGGCCTTACTAATTATGTGCCGTTAAGGGCCTTACTAATTATGTGCCGTTCAGGGCCTTACTAATTATGTGCCGTTAAGGGCCTTACTAATTATGTGCCGTTAAGGGCCTTACTTAATTATGTGCCGTTAAGCACTCCTTACTAATTATGTGCCGTTAAGGGCCTTACTAATTATGTGCCGTTAAGGGCCTTACTAATTATGTGCCGTTAAGGGCCTTACTAATTATGTGCCGTTAAGGGCCTTACTAATTATAAAAGCAGTTAAGACCTTACTAATTATGTGCCGTTAAGGGCCTTACTAATTATGTGCCGTTAAGGGCCTTAAATAATTATGTGCCGTTAAGGGCCTTACTAATTATGTGCCGTTAAGCACCTGACATTAATTATGTGCCGTTAAGGGCCTTACTAATTATGTGGCCGTTGGCGGCCTGACAATCTGTGCCGTTAAGCACCTTACTAATTCTGTGCCGTTAAGGGCCTTAATAATTATGTGCCGTTGGGCACCTTACTAATTCTGGTGCCGTTAAGGGCCTTACTTTAATTCTGTGCCGTTAAGCACCTTACTAATTCTGCTTTTCGCGCATGGCCTTACTAATTATGTGCCGTTAAGCACCTTACTAATTATGTGCCGTTAAGGGCCTTACTAATTATGTGCCGTTAAGGGCCTTACTAATTCTGTGCCGTTAAGGGCCTTACTAATTATGTGCCGTTAAGCACCTTACTAATTATGTGCCGTTATGGGCCTTACTAATTATGTGCCGTTAAGGGCCTTACTAATTCTGTGCCGTTAAGCGCCTTACTAATTATGTGCTTACAGGCCTTACTAATTCTGTGCCGTTAAGCACCTTACTAATTCTGTGCCGTTAAGGGCCTTTACTAATTATGTGCCGTTAAGCACCTTACTAATTATGTGCCGTTAAGGGCCTTACTAATTCTGTGCCGTTAAGCACCTTACTAATTCTGTGCCGTTAAGGGCCTTACTAATTATGTGCCGTTAAGCACCTTACTAATTCTGTGCCGTTAAGGGCCTTACTAATTCTGTGCCGTTAAGCACTGATTAATTTGCAGTGCCGTTAAGGGCCTTACTAATTATGTGCCGTTAAGCACCTTACTAATTATGTAAAGCGTTAAGGGCCTTACTAATTATGTGCCGTTAAGGGCCTTACTAATTCTGTGCCGTTAAGGGCCTTACTAATTATGTGCCGTTAAGCACCTTACTAATTATGTGCCGTTAAGGGCCTTACTAATTATGTGCCGTTAAGGGCCTTACTAATTCTGTGCCGTTAAGCGCCTTACTAATTATGTCAGTTATGTCTACTAATTCTGTGCCGTTAAGCACCCCATTAATTCTGTGCCGTTAAGGGCCTTACTAATTCTGTGCCGTTAAGCACCTTACTAATTATGGGGCCGTTAAGGGCCTTACTAATTCTGTGCCGTTAAGCACCTTACTAATTATGTGCCGTTAAGGGCCTTACTAATTCTGTGCCGTTAAGGGCCTTACTAATTATGTGCCGTTAAGGGCCTTACTAATTCTGTGCCGTTAAGCGCCTCACTAATTATGTGCCGTTAAGGGCCTTACTAATTCTGTGCCGTTAAGCACCTTACTAATTCTGTGCCGTTAAGGGCCTTACTAATTCTGTGCCGTTAAGGGCCTTACTAATTTGTGCCGTTAAGCACCTTACTAATTCTGTGCCGTTAAGCGCCTTACTATTCCTGTGTCGTTAAGGGCCTTACTAATTCTGTGCCGTTCAGGGCCTTACTAATTCTGTGCCGTTAAGCGCCTTACTAATTCTGTGCCGTTCAGGGCCTTACTAATCCTGTGCCGTTAAGGGCCTTACTAATTCTGTGCCTTTAAGGACCTTACTAATTCTGCGTGTAATGGTAAAGACATCTGTAGTGATTCGGGCTGATCGAAACCGCACTGCTTGTCGCACAAGAAGTTGTTCATATCTATTTGATCGATAAAATTTCTTGCTGAAAATGGCTTCAAAATATTTGATAATGATATTGTGGAGATTAATGGGCCTGTATTGGAGAGGGGATTTATCCTCATTCTTGAAGAAAGGAAATATGTTTTCAATGTTTCACATGCTTAAGAAAAATTTATCCTTCGAGTAGCGGTTAAAATTTTTTGTTACAATCGGTGATAATACTGGGTTGAATTATGCAGGGTGTTTCAGGGAAAGGATGAAAGAAAGATTGGAATCAAGGAGATAAAAGTTGGCAGTTGATAGCTACAATCTTGACTATTGTAGCTATCGGGGAAGTAAGTGGATGGAAGGACGTTCCAAAGGCATGTTGTGCTAGAAAAGAAACTGAGGAGTAAAAGAGGAGGTTATATTTGACTGTTTTCACTCTAAAGACTGGTTACCAGTCTAGTAGCACGAGAAAATTCATGTAAAGCGAGCAACAAAGAGATAAGCTCGTCAGAGCAGAATCCGTGAAAATATTTGCAGAATAGACAGAAGGAACCTACATCCTGACGGTGAGAATGTACCTGAAGTCGAGCTACCAAACTGAGATAGATTCCATTGCAGATCCTCCTTTGAAATTTGTCGAACGCCCCGAGATGAATAGCAGGAACGCCTGACCAGATATAGCAACAGTCTCCATGTTACAACTCTAGTGATATTCAGTACTGAATACTACAACCAGTCAGTTAAGTGCCATGCGAGATACAAACTTTGGGCGATCATGTCTAGAAACAGGTATTACTGACTGGGCAGAAGGTTATCCCGCAGTAGTTTGCCATTGCTTTCAGTGGTAGACTGATTACCAGCCAAGGCTATAGAACCCAATCTATCCTGTTATTTGACTCATAGCTAGAGAGGGAAGAGAAGTATTATAATATTAAATAGTAATTAGTGGGGGATCAGTTTCAGGGAAAGGAAATCAAGGGGATAAAACTTGGCAGTTGATGTTGCACTTGAACTCTTGACGATGGTAGCTAGAGAGGAAAGCGAAGTATTATATTATTAAGTAGTAATTAGTGGGGATCAGTTATTACTTAATATCAATAGAAAACCGATTCTCCACTTTATGTCCAGTAGAAGCCTTAATCATGATTTCAACTATTATATTCAGTCAGTCAGGTGAGTGCCATACATGATACACGCCTGGGCGATCATGTCTCGAAAGAGACATGACTGACTGAGCAGAAAATTATCCCTTAGTAGTTGTCATTGTTTTCTGCGGCAAACTGGTTGCCAGCCAAGGCTATAGAACCCAATCTGTCCTATTATTTAACCCATAACCGGAGGGAAGCGACGGATTAATACCTTTCTCAAGGGTATTTGCGCGTAAGTTGACGCAAGGAATTCAACTGGAATTCGGACTCGACTCTCTGATTTGTCGTTCCGAATCGATAGCTACTGCATCACAATGCAAATCCAGAATAGTACAATAGCTTGCCGGATCCTTTTGCACCGTTGATGTTGTAGTAAGCCCGTCGCTTCTATCAGAAGCAGGTGGTTTGAATTCAGAGTTTTCCTTCACCTAGTTTGGTTGTCAACTAAAGTTATCTGTTCTACTATTTATAAATAATTGAGGAAAGAGATGGATTCATACTTTTTAAATGGGTATTAGGACGTAAATGGCTGTACTGAACTCGACTGTAATTTGAACTCGATTCTTCGATTCTTTAATCCTAACCACTCTGCCTCCATCATGCAAGGCTATTATCTTTATAATTTAGTTTCATCAAACGCTGTTAGAATTCGCCCATTCAGATTTTAAGGCCTTTGCGACAAAGCCCTTAAAATGTTATAATTGATGGACGATTTACTGAATTCTTTATCTTTTACTTGACTTACGAGGCAATCGACTGAGAATCTAATTAAAGAAAACTACACTAAAAAATGTGCGTTGTGGTACAGTGGATATCGGCTCGGAACGAGAAACCGGGGAGCCGAGTTCAAATTCCAGCTGAATCCATTGTATTCACTTACGCGCAAATACTCTTGGGAAAGGTATTAATCCGTCTCTTCCTTCCAGTTATGGGTTAAATAACAGGACAGATTGGGTTCTATAGTCTTGGTCGGCAACCAGTCTACCGCAGAAAGCAATGGCAACCTACTGCGGGATAATGTTCTGCCCAGTCAGTCATGTCTCTTTCGAGACACGATCGCCCAAGCGTGTATCACGTATGGCACCTAAACTGACTGACACTAAACCAAAAAAAACATTAAGCGGCTTCATGATTTTTTTCTAGACATATTGTAAAAATATTTTTCTTTTGTAGGTTAATTACCTACTCGAAAAGAAAAGGATATGGTTATCAGTAAAAAAAGATGTAACTAGATTTGCTGGACACACTGGGGACATCGACTCCAAGTAGACACTGGCATTTAACTATTAGGTTGCAACTGACGGTAGAAACTCCGAGAAAAATTTGAAGTCGCACAGTAATAACAAACTATTTTTTCCAGAAGCTAAGCAAAGTATTAAAACCATAAAAATTTTGTAAGAAACAAAGAAACACTCTTATACAATATCTAATCTCCTATATAATAGTGAATGCTGGATATCTTCTTAGTGCCTTTCAGGAACTAAGCAAAGTATTAAGACATAAAAATTGTCATTAGAAACAAAAAACGCTCTTATGTAATACCTAATCTCCATTATGAGAGTGAATGCTGGACAGTCTCCTCATGCTTTTTATAAACTAAGCAATATAGTTAGAGATAGGAAACTGTTGTTAAAAACAAGAATAACTTCTGTAATAAGATATAATATTTAATCTTCTTTTGGCCAACGAACTCTCAAAGATGATGTGAGTTAAATCAAACATCTTTTGTCTGTACCAAATCATGTTTAGAACGCCGTGGTTTTGCAAACAATGCGGAGATTTTACAAAGACTAAACCCTACCAGATAACAGATATTTACAATTGAAAAGATTTTAAAATTACTGAACGCATTATGTTGGAAAAAAGTTAGGCAGGTAGAACAGCGAGTTAACTACTTAACTCAATGTGTATATAGATGACAAAACGAAGAGTAAAAAGTGTAGTTTAAAGAGAAATGCTACTGATAGCAACAATATGCCAGTATTTATAGAGCTCTGTAGCTTTTCTCTCGTTCCGAAAGCATTTGTTACATAAAAGACGGTTAGTTGAACTCATAAGTAATTTCTATTTTTGGAAACCAATTGGAATGACGAATATATCACCGAAAGTAATAACCATACATGGCTGTCAAGTACTCACTGCCGATTATGGGAAATATCGTTAATGGAATTTTATTGCGCCAGTTGTTATATGAAATTCTTATCGCAGATAATGGATTATAAGTTTGAATCATGCGCAATTTCCGTATTGGTGAACCTGTTTTAGAGACAAATGTATTATCTTCATTAAATCTGAATTCCACATAAACAAACGAGAAATTTGATACGCTTAGATAAACATAAGCGTATATAATATTTTTAGGGCAAACTTGGGACCGATTAATTTCTTGAAAAATTCGGTGTAGGAATTTGTATTTAAAACGCCAGAAACTCTCACGTTACTCTCACGTAACGGTGATTTTTTTGAACGCTCACGTAACGGGGAATTTTTGAACACGCAATTTTTAAAATTAGAAGAGATTATAATCTTTTCATCCATGGTTGTATCAACATATTAAATGAAAGAACATAAATTATGACTAATGTAATCATGCCATAAAATAGCTATTAGGTCCGAAAACTAAGTAATTCCAACAATATATATATATTCTAATTTAAATTTTAAAATCATTTGTTTCTGATGAAGGGCCGAGGGCGGCCTGAAATATCAAAAAAAAAAATAATAGAAATAAACAAATACTGTCAAAATTACATTTTTAAACTTACAACATTTTAGTAGTTTTTCCTATATATATATATATATATATATATATATATATATATATAAAGTAGAATCCTTGGTACTTGGTAAGGTAAATTCCACAGGAGATTAAATCCAAAGAGAACCAAATGTTAAAATTTAACAGGGTATGATATTAAAGAACATAAGTTGGTTGTTTTTATAAACCCATTTGTAATATATATATATATATATATATATATATATATATATATATATATATATATATATATATAGTGGCTCACTTATCGATCGCTCGTCAGACCAAATTCATACAACAGCATGGATGAAAACGTTATAATTTCTTCTAATTTTTAAAAATTGTTGTATGAACTTGGTCTGACGTGCGTTGTGGTACAGTGGGTATCGGTTCGGAACGAGAAACCGGGGAGCTGAGTTCGAATTCCAGTTGAATCCATTGTATTCGCTTACGCACGAATACCATTGGGAAAGGTATTAATCCGTCTGGTTTTGGCTCACTTTAGATTTTTCGTGTGTTTTTGCTCTACTATTGTATTTTAGTACTATCGGATCGAGCACTTTTTCATGTGTTTGGTTCCGTTTGGGTTTTTTTTCTTGACTGCGGAATCTTGAATGTTTGTTCTTGTTCCGCTGGTTTCTTTTTTTTCTCCTCATTTATCCGACGACTTAGTACGCCGGATTGTAACGGATTTAGGTTCTGTTTGTTAATGTTTTTTCCAGAGTTTATATTGGAATAAATTTACGGAGTGCATTCTTACAGAGTCTAAGTAGTTATTATTATCACTATATATATATATATATATATATATATATATATATATATACTAACAAAATAGCAAGATCGCCAAGACCGACCGCGGTTTCGCACAACGGCCCTGACGAGCCGTTGTGCGAAACCGCGGTCGGTCTTGGCGATCTTGCTATTTTGTTAGTGTGTTTGCTCTGCGTTACTGCCTTCTAGTTAAATACTTTTCGGTTGTGTGTATCGAGCACTTTTCTTTTCTGGTTGTTTGTTCCGTTAGAGGGTTTTTTTTCTTTTTACTGGGAGGAACCGTATGTATTGTCGGTCCCAAGCAGTTTTCTTTTTTTCCCCCTCTTTGCCCAAAGCTTTATAGCCGAGGGCAATAACGGATTTAGATTCTGCTGGTCATTCATAGTCTTAGAAAGTCCCTTCTATAAAATTTTGAGATTAGAATACACGCAGAGTCGGTTTAATAATAATTATTATTATTATTATTATTATTATTAATATATATATATATATATATATATATATGCATATGTATATATATATACATACATATATATATATATATATATATATATATAATAAGAGTAGTACAAACAAATGGATCAACAATCCACTGTACGTTGTAATTTACTTTTTTGAAGAAAGCACAATACTTAGTAGAGCAATAATTATAGTAATATTTTTATTATAAGTTTATAATAAAACATAGTTGACTGCAACACAAAAGATGTTTCAGTATTAGTTGTTAGTACTTCAATAGGCAGTGAAATATTTCAATGTACTGATCAGGCATAAGTGATTATAATAAAGAATATACGATAAGGATATCAGTATAAATGTTTATAATAAAAACATAATTTATTGCAACAAAAGAGCTATCGTGTTTCGGTACTACATGTTAGCTCCTCATCAGATCTTTATGCCTATCCTGATATTCTTATGCCTTTATGATAAACATACATATATATATATTTTCTAAATATAGTCTGTTAAATATAACAGAAAATGAATGTATGTTATGTTTACTCGTGAGCCTTTGTTAACATCGTATTTTGTTTCTAATTTCAGGTGAAAATAAGTACAAAAATTGCCCAACATTTAGATATTTTTTATTATGTTGGCTCTAAGCTTTCAGCTCGCATGAACCATTTTCAGAGAGGTTACAGGGACGTTAACAAAAAGATATCAACAATCAAAGATGCTTTTATCTTGTGTTCACATAAAACATTGCTATGCAACGACAACAGTCACCGAATAGCAGACGCAGTTAGTAAATTTGTAATGCGGTTTTATAACGTCACACCGCATGAGAGACCGAAATGTTAACATAACTATATGTCTAAATATATATATATATATATATATATATATATATATATATATATATATAATCAACTATACAATGATCGATTAACTACCTAGAATAATTGATTATATATATATATATATATATAATCAATTATTCTAGGTAGTTAATCGTTGAATTCTGAAAATGGTTACAAAACTTAATTTAGTTTTTCACAAGAACAAGATTACGACGTGCTCATTGAAATTTGAACTTCGAGATGTTTCAAAATACCTACCTTTTCTTTGTTTTGATTCAAGAATCCATCACAATGTCAGGACTGAAGTCTCTCCTCTGGAGTAATGACTTACCAAACTAGCCTGTTTGAGACTTTGTCAATAACGAAACACTTTTGAGGACGCCGGCGTTTATGTATTCAGCAGACACGGCAATTTATGTCAACACTTTGAAATTTGAAAGTGTTTAAGATGGTTATGGACAAACCTAAGTAAAGTTTGACTGCGAATGAAACGTAGGGAGAATTGGAAAGCCACTGAGGTATTTTTGTTAGTAAATTTAGAGTACCGTCTCGTACGATATCTGGAAATAAGTTCTAAGCCTAACTGAAACAATAAATATTCTTAATTAAGTGCCATACGTGATGCACGCTTTGAACGATCTTATCTCGAAAGAGACATTTCTGACTAGGCAGAAGTTTATTCCGCAGTAGGTTACCATTACTTTCTGCGGTAGACTGGTTGCCAGCCAAGGCTATAGAACCCAATCTGTCCTGGTATTTAACCCATAACTGGAGAGAAGAGGCAGATTAATACCTCTCCCAGGGGTATTTGTGCGAAAGTGATTGCATGAATTCAACTGAAATTTGAACTCGGCTCCCTGATTTCTCGTTCGGTGCCGATAATCACCGCACTCACAAAGCACATGACTTATTTTTCTTCTTTTTTTTATTCTATCATCTCAGATTCCGATCCATATTATAAAAATTGAGTTGGAACAAACTCTTTGTACATAAAAACGTTCCAAAAACAAAAAGCACCAAATATAATGTCGGTTAAACACACACACACACACACACACACACACACACACACACACACACACACACACACACACACACACACATATACATCCTCTTCTGAATCGCATCTGAATCCCATATATACAAACAAGAATTATTAGGGACTTACATATTGATGTAATAAATATGTGATGTAATGAATATGCATTTAACTTCGTTCCCCCTCACAGTAATATGATTGGCTGGTGTCAGCCATAAATACAGAATAAGGCGAGGACGGATATGGGTCTACGTCTATTGGCGTACTATTATTGATTACATCTACGTCTCAGCATACTGCATACGACTGCCGTCGATTATGGCTACTTGCTAGATTGTCCTACCCAGTTACATTTGCCAAAACCGCTTAGCTACTTCGTATAATATATACTAGCAGTATAGCCCGGCGTTGCTCGGGTGTAATGAAAGCTTTAAAACTAATCTCGATTTGATTGTTAGTATACGTTTAATATTTCCTCTTCGTTACTTAAAATATATTTCTATGGTATTGTTAGCATTCGTTAATGGAAACACGAATCAGTTTGTTTACTGTGAAAAGATTGTCCAGCATTAAATTATACAAAACTAGCAGTATAACTCGGGAGTAATGAAAGCTTTAAAACTAATCCATAATCCTGGAGCTCAGACTCTTTGGAGGTTGGCACGAAAGACTAAAAAGCAATAGTTGTTTCCAGTTAAAGCGAAACCGAAGACTGAAAGGAAAATGAATGGATGTAAGTCAAATTTTGAAGTTTGGTGAGAATAAGATAAAAATTGTGGATTTATATAAAGGACATAGAGACAGATAAACAGACACACATACATACATCTTGCCTTACATATATATATATATATATATATATATATATATATATATTATCGATTTTCTGCACTATTGTAAGAACTGCAACCTTGAAATTTCTCAATATCGTTTCTTATGTCTTTGTCTATGAGTGTATCAAATTTGATTAAAATCGGACCACTCCTTCTATAACCCGATATTTTCGATTATCGATTTTCGATATTTATCGGGGGAACCTCGACACAAAACCTAGCTAAGAACACTCGCAGACGCTTATAGTACAACTGTGTAAACTTTTAAGAAAATCGGTTCAGCCGTTTCGGAGTCTATAGGTTACGGACACACACACACACAGACACACACACACAGACACACACAGAGACAAAATTCCATTTATAAATAAATTTAGATATCCTTTATCAGGATATATCACATATATATCGCAATATTTAGTGTTTCAGTAAGGCTTAGAATCTGTTAATTTCTTGTAATTTCGAAGGAACTTGTTATTTCTCCTTAAATTCGAAATGCTAGACATTAGACTATCGTTGAAAAGTCAAATGATTAACTAAAAAAATCTGTGAAGACTGGAAAGTAAAGGCTGGTAGCATCATATATGTTAGGGAAAACGATGACAAAGCGAAAAAAATCATAAGTTTTCCTGAAACAATTCTAGATTTTATATTTAAGAAAATGTTAGGAAATATAATTAGCTATGTACCCCTATTTCTGCATATGAAAAAAAATGTAATTCTTAGTTTAATATGACGGAGCGAAAGAAATTATTATTAGTGGCATTGTAGGTTTCGTAGTTTATTGTAAATCAAAATATGAACTCTGATTAAAGATATTTAATACTTGGATGGTTGTAAAATCCGAAAAACAGAAAGAACTAACTGAAAATAGGGAAGAAACGAATATATATATATATATTTTGCATTGTTATTCAGAATCGGATTTTCGGCCAGTGGAAGTGAGAAATAGCGATAATCAAAACAAATTGTCAAAAGCTTTTGATGAGGTTAAGAAATCAGAGAATATGAGAATAAAAACGAAATATAAATCACACTGGAGTTAAAGTTTCCAAGCTAAAGGCTGAATTTGCTGACGTAATCAGTTGAATTAGGAAGAAGAGGACGAAGAAAGATTACCTCAGAGGTGAGATTGCTGTTCAGTGGTTGAACCAAAACTCCACCTTGAAATGTGTAGGCGGAAGTAATCTCATTGATCAAGGCTTTGATTTGCATAAGATACCCCGGGTTTCTCAGCATCCCCCAAGAGAATTTGTGACAAATCGAGACCCCAGTGAGCAAAATCAGTAGAAGCTGCCAAACGAACGAGATGAATTTACTACCACCGTCGCCAAAACACCGCACTTCGGCCGTTTCCGTAATGCTTCGGTAAGGAACCCTGAAAAACTTTTTTATTTGGTAAATGTGTATATATATATATATAAAGACTCTTTCCGCATCTTATTCAGGCATTATCGAAATTATTTATTTATTTATTTATTTTTTTGGAGCCGTATTTTTTTTAACCAAATATACGCGCGCGTCCGGCTTGGTCCGACGTGTTAGAGACACAGGTAATAAGATTTCGGCGTGCCTTTCTTTGGATCAGAATTCACACCGTGGGCAAGAGGGGACCGCCGTTATAATAGACGTCTTGAAGACAAGCTACGGTGTCGAGGCCATCATCACGACTAGCGACCCAAGAGAGACGTCACAGCTAGACTCAAATACATATAAATGACAAAATTAAAATATCAGCCTCACATCTCTTTCGTATGCATGTAGATTTACAAAGGTGTAAACATCAATTTAATCCGAATTTGTAAAGAACAAAATCATACTAAACTTTTCTCTACTTAGTCATTCAATATATATATATATATATATATATATATATATATATATATATATATATATAGTTACCCACAGGCGATTGTGATTCGTCGTATTATAGGTCATCAGTACGGTTAGACATCCGATTGCTTCTAACCAGGATTGAAACCAAACCAGATTGAGATCATTTGGTGATTCTACCTCCAAGCTATAAGTGCTCGGTTGACTTTAGCGTGTTATATACAATGTAAACACACGTCACTAGCCGAGAGTGTTCAAATGCATTACTGAATTAATGATGCGTAAATGCGTGCGTAGCTACTGTTTTTAAAGTCTACCATTTCTAAAAAATTACAATATACGTACATATATATATGTGTGTGTGTGTGTGTGTGTGTGTGTGTACGCATATTGTAATTTTTCGTGTAAAACCCTTTGTAAAATAAAGACGGAAGCTGATGATGGTTCGCCTGAAATATGTCATATTTTCGATTTACCATGAAAAAATGTGTCTGCCTTAATTTTTCTAATATATATATATTCTGTTTTTAAACGAGTTATTTCGCTACTCAGGTTTCTACCATGAGTGGTGTCTTCAGGCGATTTTTAATAACTGATTTTACCTTTTACCGTTTTTCTTTTTAAAACGATCAAAGGTAAAATCAGTTATTAAAAATCGCCTGAAGACACCACTCATGGTAGAAACCTGGGTAGCGAAATATCTCGTTTAAAAATGGAAAATATTCAAACATTCTACAATATAATTGTATCGAACACTTTTTAATACAAATGTGTATCGGTCTAACCTTACGACCAATTGTTCAATACAATTATATATATATCAGAAATGAAAACATCTCTCAAGGGATCCTATTCGCCAACAACACATCAGGAAAGAACCGTTGGTAGTGATCAAAGAAAGAAAAAATATTCACGGGAGGAAAACGTTGGGGGAACTGAGGCGTGTAAACAATTAGCGAGTGGGAAAAAATGGAGGGGAAATGATTAAATATATACAATTAGATAAAATATTTCTCTCTTGATGTGTTTTTGGCTAATATATATATATATATATATATAATCAACAATGAATTTGAACACTCTCGGCTAATGGCGTGTGTTTACATTGTATATAACACGATATAACACGGCCGAGTTTTAATATTCGCTGGAAGCAACTGTACAGGTGAGCTGTGATACAGCAAAACAGAACTGTCTACGGATGGCTATATATATATATATATATATATATATATATATATATATGCATATATATATTGTAATACTCTTATTACAATGGTTTATAAAATCGCATCACTACACACAAAATCTCATGTTTTAGAATATTATTGCTCTTTTTCAGGTGATATTTAAAAACAACTAGTGAAAATGATTAATTTTAGAAAAGATAAATTAAATTTATGGTTATTCAGTAAGTTAAGGAAAGGTGGTTAGTGGAAGATAAGTGTATGTTTTAGTTTTACGTGTGTTTTTGTTTGTGGGTTTGCGGAGAAATTTTGTAATTCTTTGTTATTGATATTGTGGTTATTCTGATCGAATTTATTTTCGTTTGGTTTTGGTGAGGCAAGGTTTTGTGTGTTGTGAACTGCATTTTTAATAGAATTGCATTTTATATTGCATTTATTTATTTAATTCTATTTTTGCATCATAATTTAAGTGGCAAGTAAACTTTTATTTGATTGTCTGCATCTTCAAATTATTTCATATTTATTGATTAGTAGTTTTCTTTGAAAACAAACACAGCTTATAATTCTGCGATTGCTCTTGTCCGGATGCTATTTATGAGATTTCCCACAATTATGGTGGTAATGATATTATTTTTCATTTAACTCCGAATATTCAGAAGTCAGTTATTTCAAAGCGTTGTGGCCCAGTAAAAACAGGAAATGAGAAAGTATAAAATATAAACGTTTTCAGTGTCTTTATAGTGTAAACTAAACATTTTTTTAAATGTTCATCTATGCACTTGATTAAATTATCAAATATGTTTTAAAATAGTAATATACAGTAAATATATATGTATATTTGATATACAACTTTTTATACAACGAATGGTTATATTCAATTCACACACACACACACACACACACACACACACACACACACATATATATATATATATATATACATAAAATAAAGAGAACAATAACATCATCTTATGCAATTATCGAAACCCCAATAATTGCCCAGCACAAAATAGGTGTAAAATTAATTCAATTGTATACCAATGTAATGTAACATCAAATAAAAACCCAACTATTAATAAAGTCTACATCGGATCTACAAAGAATACATTTAAGCAACGCTGGTAGATGCACTTAAATACCTTCAAAAACAACATGTATCGAAAACAAACATCCCTTTCTGCATATTTATGGAAGTTCATGGACACAAATGAGACACCCAAAGCAAAATGGAAAATCCTGGAAAAAACTAGAATCTCTAAGTCGTTCAACGCCTCTGCCCTTCGTACCTGAGTGAAAACCTGCATATTCTAAGGTTCCCTAACAATGGCGAACTATTGAACCGTAGCGATGATTTAACAGTTCTATGTAAACATCGAAAATATTTCTCGTTAAAATTTAATTAATCAAACGGTGTCAGTTATAACTTATGCTCTAATATAAAAAAAATTCAACTTGTGTTTAAAAATTATTTACCTATCATAAGTATTATGTGAACCCACTAGATACCTTACTCAGACAAAATCTTATTCAAAACTTAATTAATAACAATATTTCATTCACAAAATAAAAAGATGAATATTATATTAATGAATTCAAAAACCTATGCAATACTAAAATGTTGCTCTAAACACAATACAACTAAGAATACTACAATCATTCCACCCAAATTCTGACTTCAACTCCCTGTCTCATGTACCTATAGATAGTAATCAAATAAAGATCTTTTATAATAAAACTAAACTAAAATCCAACCTCTTGACAAAAGCTAATGGTTACCCATTTAAAAATCTAAGGTCTCAATTTGTAGTTTACCCAGACAAAATTAAAAAGTGACCTGTCCAGATCTAAGCCATCTTGCCCCTCTTCTAACGAAAATGTGCATCTCTATGGTTGACAAACTGCTGATTGACAAGTTTAGACACACCAAATTCCATTCACTAGAACCACCACTCTCTAATCCCCGAAATAACAATGATTACATCTCACATTCTTAAAAATAAATTGTTTTCACTATTTGTTTTCAGTTCAAAATATCACACAAAGAGGAGCAGTTCTGCTACAAAACATGAACATTTTTATGTAGTGATACTATGCCTTTATAAAGGATTGCAACAACTATTACAATATTAATCTCCACTCTGTATCGAGTCTCTTTATAAAAGTAAATGCTTGAACAGTGGGTTTTAATCTATGTGTTCGTTCACTTTCTTACAATATATATATATATATATATATATATATATTCCATCAGATGAACTGTTATTTTAAGGGAAATTGCATATCAAATATACGGATATTAAATTCAAGGTATTGCGCGAAGAAATAAAATCATATTGACAGAAGAATTTTCCAAGAATTCTCTTGAGAAATTAGAAAACGGTGTAGCAAAATTAACTTTCACGAATGTTTATGGAATCAAAGACGAACAGCAATGCGAAGGAAGACAGTGAATAATTCAACCAAAGATTTGGTAATGTGGTTATTCTTAAAGAAATATACGAAAACACTTCCACCGAATGAGTGCTATGTAGAAATTCATATCGCTCTAATGTTGGCGGCCCTAGCATTTTCTCGGAGCCAAATATTAACACTGGAAGTTTGATTTATATAAAGAATGGTCGTCACAATAATAGTTATGGTTCAGTCGTTCAGTTAAGTGCCATACGTGATACACGCTTGGGTGATCATGTCTTGAAAGAGACATGACTGACTGGGCATATGATTATCCCGCAGTAGGTTGCCATTGCTTTCTGCGGTAGACTAGTTGCCAGCCAAGGCTATAGATCCAATCTGTCCTGTTATTTAACCCATAACTGGAGGGACGAAACTGATAAGTACCTTTCCCAACGGTATTTGCGCGTAAGTGAATGCAAGGAATTCAAATGGAATTTGAACTTGGCACTCCGATTTGTCGTTCTGAGACGATATCCACTGCACCACAACGATTAGCAGGCTTATGTCGCAAGAACGATTACAACTGAATCAGTCAGTCTTTCAGTCTTGTACCACCTACGCTTAGAAATTTACAATTGGTTACTTAGATATCGTGTATTTGCTAGTAAGCTCATTATGACTGAATAATCAATCAGATGTTCGTTGTAGTGCAGTGGATATTGACATATGGGAGAGCCGAGTTCGAATTAGAGTTGAACTCCTTGCATTCACTTACACACAAATATCCTTGGGAAAGGTATTAATCCGTCTCTTCCCTCCAATTATTGGGTAAATAATAGGACAGACTGGGTTCTATAGCTTTGGCTGGCAACCAATTTACCGCAGAAAGCAATGACAACCTACTGCGGGATAATCTTTCGCCCAGTCAGTCATGTCTCTTTCGAGAGAAGATCGCCCAAGCGTATATCCCGTATGGCAATTAACTGACTAGGACGTGCGTTGTGGTGCAGTGGTATCGGCTCGGAACGAGAAATCCTGGAGCCGTATTCGAATCCTTAAGTTCCTCGCATTTACTTACGCGCAAATACACTTGTGAAAGGTATTAATCCGTCTCTTCTCTCCAGTTATGGTTTAAATAACAGGACAGATTGGGTTCTATAGCCTTGGCTGGCAACCATTCTACTGCAGAAAGCAATGGCAACCTATTGCGGGATAATCTTCTGCTCAGTCAGTTATATCTCTTTCGATACTTAATCACTCAAGCGTATATCACGTATGGCATTTAACTGACTGACTGAATCAGTTAGATCCTCACTGGGAGCCTCATATTCCCAGGCTTGTGCCAAATCTAAGCTACGCTTGGAAACTCACCTGGGCACTTCGACGAAGTGTAATGGTTAGCAAGCTTATCTCGCTTACGACAGAATGGTGAGTGCGATCCTCACTAGGTGCTTCACTCTTCCGGTCTTGTGCCATATATAAGGTAGGCTTAGAAAATATTTTTAGGTGTCTTGATGTGGTGTAATGGTTAACAGGCTTATCTTCTTAGATTAATTACGACTGAATAGTGAGTTCGATTTCCTCTGGGTGAGTCATATTTAAGCTAGGCTTAGAAAATAATATGTGGTGTAATGGTTAATAAGCTTGTCTTCTTAGATTAATTACGACTGAATAGTGAGTTCGATTTCCTCTGGGTGAGTCATATTTAAGCTAGGCTTAGAAAATAATATGTGGTGTAATGGTTAATAAGCTTGTCTTCTTAGATTAATTACGACTGAATAGTGAGTTCGATTTCCTCTGGGTGAGTCATATTTAAGCTAGGCTTAGAAAATAATATGTGGTGTAATGGTTAATAGCTTGTCTTCTTAGATTAATTACGACTGAATAGTGAGTTCGATTTCCTCTGGGTAAGTCATATTTAAGCTAGGCTTAGAAAATAATTTTAGGTACATTGATGTTGTGTAATGGTTGACAAGCTTGTCTTCTTAGATTAATTACGATTGAATTGTGAGTTCGATATCTTCTCGATGTGTCATATTTCCGGCTTTGTGCCACATCTAAACTACGTTTAAAAAAAAAGTGTGTACTGTGATGTGATGTAATGGTTAACAAGTTTGTCTCGCTAGATCAATTATGACAGAAAAAAATGTAAATGATTTTGCAGAAAAATAGTCTATGACCTGAATAATTCACTTGAAAAATAGGCTATAATTTCAATAATTATTTTAAGAAATTTTATCATGAAACTTCTTTACTGTTTCTTATTTTATTTTCCAAACTCAACACACACAGACACAATAAAAATTAATTCACACCAGGCGTATCTCAAAAAATACAATTGCGCGAGCATTCACCCCTTACCATATCCTGTGTAGTCAAAAACAAGGGCGGCGCACCCAAAAGCTCGGTGGTAGTGGAAAGCACACCACGTGGTCAAAAATATTAATTTTCGACCAATCAGGGCTTGACATAAGAAACACCCTTATTGATCTCCCCGGAGCTTCACCATCAAGATGAAAGGGACGCAGACACTTTCAACGCCAAAGGGAAGAGCAGCCAGCTCAAACCACAGAGGGGCACACAGATAGCTTGGATTACACACACTGAGAGAATTCAGCAGTTCACACAACAGGCAGTATCACATATAAGTGAACATTCTTTCACCCTCTCATTCGATCATCTCACTCGCAACACTTCGTCCTTCCTTTCCCTCTCACATTTCCAGTTCATTTCTTTCTTTCTTTTTATAGCTTTATGAGCAACTACATTTTTGTACAAAAAAATAATTCTTTTATTTATTTTACGAAAATAAACAAAAGTTTATTTTACTTTATTTGTAGTGCATTTTTCTTTTTATTACTTGTTTGAGGGACTTCTTCGCCCTTCTAAACTTCTTAGAAAAATAATGCATAGTCTAAAGAATTCCCTTTGAAAATATACCATAATTTGAGTAATTACTTTGAGAAATTATCATAACTAACCTAAATAATTTCCTTGAAAAATAACCTACAATCTTAAGCGTTCACTCTGAAAATTGGGCATAATTTAAATAATTACTTTGAGAAGTTTTCAGATGTGAAATAATGTGAAAAATAGTCAGTGATTTAAATAATTCCCTTGAAAAATATCTTATAATTTGAATAACATCCTTGATAAATTATTGTACCCTACTAATTTTCCTGAAAATAAAAGAAAGAATTTCTTTGAAAAATATATAATATCAATACTTTTCTCTTCAAATCATCGTTTCTAAAGAGTTACTGATATCAGAAAACATACAATTTTGGTGATATAATCTTTTTTAAGCTTAATTTTCTCTAATTTTCAACAAATATCATTAAATAAACAAAGTAATTGGAAAATATAAGATAATCTCAAAAGAAATTACTTTAAATATCGTATTATCTAAACAAATTTTCTTGAATAATATCGCATAAACTTTATAAATATGTTGACTTAATTTAACTTTTTTAGACTTCTGATGGACTCATGACTATTACAAAAGACGTCTAACTATAAATAATTACTATTTTTCATAAACAAACAAAACTTTATATGTTGTTCACATGCTTTGTCTAATGTCGGAATGGAATATCTCAGAAAAATAAAGATATTAAATTTCAGACTTCACACTGAGCTTAAAAGAATAAGCTGCGACTTTGCATCCAAAAATGTCAATACTATACATTAATGAAAGAGTCTGTCGTAGATATTTTGTAGGTTTGCATTGTCGTTGCTGTCAGGGCGCAAATGGCAAAGGCTGACCTTTTGACAAATGCGGAAGTCTTTACGGATGATACGGATGTAAAATCAATAACAAGGTAGGGTTATGGGAAGAATGTGTAGTGTCACGGGCGATTATACAGTGTGCGTAGAAAAAACGGCGTAACTGTCTGTTTAAATATGTTAGATAATATGAGGTGTGCAGTGCAATTTATGAATGTACAAATACCTGGAAAAATGCGAATGTAAACACGTTATTTTATAAGCATAACACACGAGAGGCAAGATGTTTAACAATTTAAAAAGGAATAAATATAACTTCTTTTACATACAGTACTGTGCAAAAGTATTAAGACAAGAACTAGTTTATCTTTTATGAGGCATCATAATAAAGTTTAAAATCACCCCTGTCCAAACACTTTTGCACACTACCGCTAGTGTACAAAAGTAAAAGGAAATGGGGGATTTTCTTGAAAACCTCACTGAAATTCAAATACAGGGTGAAAAACCAAACCTTTGTAAGAATTATTTAACTAAAAAGGCTCCGGAATTTGAACTAGCCCCCACAAAGCCCTGATCTTAATCCTATTGAACATCTATGGGATATTTTGGATAAAAATTGGAGTAGATAGACTGAACTATCGCCCGGTTCACACTCCACCGATGTCCATTGAACAGGTGTAGAGGCTCATCCCTTGTTCCCTGTTTAGGATGTGCTTTCTCTTTTCCAATCTTTTCACTCTTACGTAGCCCCTTGCACACCAGTGGCCTTACCGCTTTGCCCGGGGTGATATGATTAAAAAAAAAAAATTGTTAAATCTAATGTTATTTGCAAAACACACTTTAACAACAAGTACAAGCTGCTTGGCAGGAGATACCATTATATACATTTTAGAAGCTTGTGATGTCAATGTCTGACACAAGGAAGGCTGTGATTAAAGCAAAAGTCTATTATACTAAATATTAAATTATTTTATAACAAGTATTTTTCTTGTTAATGCATTTATTGAGTAAATCAAATAAAATGACTTCAATTAAATTGTTTCTTTTCTGTCAATATGCCTCAGAAAAGATAAAATAATTCTTGTCCTAATATTTTGCACAATACTGTATGTCTGTGTTATACTATAATTCTATTAATATTTTTAACTTTTTGAACAACAAACATTGCCGAAAAGAGTGAAAGTAGTTAAAATAAAAGCGGTGTCACGGGAAAAGCTGTCCTTTTGACAATCCGTTTTTGCGGGTGCGTACCAAAAAAAAAATTTTTTTTCTCATGGTGATAAAAATTAAATTTGTTGATAATGGTAAAAAATGTGTAATGTTTCCGAACAGAATAGTTAAAAGATTTTAAAACCTGATACTTTCACCGAGAAAGTTTCAAATAATTATTAGCTAAAAAACAATCTGGGCCATCCCACCAGGGACTATGTAAACTTCGGAAGAAGTTTGGTTTTATTACACGGTGCGTCAGGCATCCCCCAAAAGGGGAAATGACATGTGAATCAAATAAAATATTTTCCACGATATTACCTGTTAAACACACTTAAAAATGACCTAGTGTCACATTCGTTAGCAAAAACCATTCTTTTATTCTTTTACTAGCAGTATCTCCCGGCGTTGCTCGGGTGTAATGAAAGCTTTAAAACTAATCCATGGTCCTGGAGCTCCGACTCAGCCTAAAGAATATTTGTGTGAAGTTTGGTGAGAATCGGATAAAAATTGTGGATTAGTATAAAGGACATACAGACAGATAAACAGACACACACACAAACGGCTTGCCTTTTATAAATATATTATCCATTTTCTGCACTATTGTGAGAACTGCAAACTTGAAACTTTTGAATATCGTTTCTTATGTCTTTGTCTATGATTGTATCAAATTTGATTAAAATCGGACCACTCCTTCTATAACCCGATATTTTCGATTATCGATTTTTGATATTTATCAGGGGTACCTAGACACAAAACCTAGCTAAAAATACTTGCAGACGCTTATGGTACAACTGTGTAAATTTTCAAGAAAATCAGTTCAGCCGTTTCGGAATCTATAGGTAACGGACTCACACACACAGACACACACACACAGACACACACACAGACACACACACAGACAAAGTTCCATTTATGAATAAGTTTAGATTATAAAGATCATATTAATAAACATCAATATCTATGCAAACCAGAAAAATGTAATTATGGAATAAATTAGAAAAGTCCTTGTCGATTGATTTTAATTAAAATCTTTTAAATGAATGTTTGCTGCCTGTTTATAGGCAATATATACACATGCGTATGTAAATTATCGGCATTTTATTTTTTTTAATGCTTTGCAAACGCATTGGTTATTTTTGATTTTCTGATCTGATTCAGATAAACACCGTCTTTGAGAAAAAGAGCATCATGATGCTATTCAGTCAGTCAGTTAAGTGTCAGAGGTGAAACACGCTTGGGCGATCATGTCTTTTTCGAGACATGACTGACTGGGCAGAAGATTATCCCGCAGTAGGTTGCCATTGCTTTCTGCGGTAGACTGATTGCCGACCAAGGCTATAGAACCCAATCTGTCCTGCTATTTAACCCATAACTGGAAGGAAGAGACGGATTAATACCTTTCCCAAGGGTATTTGTGCGTAAGTGAATGCAATGGATTCAACTGGAATATCAAACTCGGCTCTCCGGTTTCTCGTTCCGAGCCGATATCCACTGTACCACAACGCACATGCTATTTATTTGCTCAGAAATTTGGAATTATACCAGGTGTCCATAAATTTCGTTTGCATTTTAAAAAAATTATAACTTTATTTGCATTTGTGATAGAAATAATCTGTAAACTTGAAAGATAATACGGTGTTTCAACAAGATGGAGCTCCTTGTCACTTTTCTTTGTGTGTTAGACAGTTTCTAAATCAGGAATTTCCTAACAGATGGATCGGAAGGGGTGGACAATTTTACTGTCCTCCACGTTCTCCAGATTTGACTCCATTAGATTTTTTATGGGGATATGGGAAAACAATTGTGTATGCAACCAAACCTAGTTCATTCGAAGATTTGAAAGCTAAAATAATTAATGTAATTTCAGGCATTACTGTAAATCAGTTGGCAAATGTTTTCCGTGAACTGCAAAATCGTATTACCCTTTGTATTGCTAATGATGGAGGACATGTGGAAACTTAAATAAAATTTCAAGAAACCTTTACAAAATATAGATTTACTTCTTTCTAATCATTTTTACAAATTTTTTCTATTGTAATTACAAATAAAGTTATAAGTTTTTTAAAGTGCACACAAACTTTATGGGTGCTCTGTATATAACATCATCTTCAGAAAAACATTGTTGACAATTATCAGTAACTGTTTTTTTGTGGGGAGTCGCTATTTGCTCATAGCTGGAACCTCAACAGTTGATCTCAACCAGGGCCATTGTTGATCTGGGAGCAACAACAATTAAGTGATGGTACCACGCTTCTTACTATCGCCAGTCTCACGACTAGAGGCCTTACTGCCAAGTGTAGTTTATCGACATCCCAGTGACCCTCGTAAAACATATATATAAATAAATCAATAGCAGCAGCACCAAGACTTGTGAAGTTGTGGCTCTCTATTTCAGAGGATGACTGAAAGTTTGAAAAGATAAAATATAACTTGAGATGACATTGTAGAATTTTATTTCTGAATCTACATTTAGAGAAAGAATCTATTGTCAGTTGCGTGTAATTCGACGCGAACGTATTGATCAGACCTTCCCAATATTTTCCGAGCCACACATTGTATATTTACAAATTGGCCTTTGCGAGAATTAAAAAAAAAATAAATTCTATGCTTTGTTACATTTCTCGACTCAATGTCAATGCCCGGACTCATCGATAACGAAAGCAATTATTTTCGCTTTAAATATTCGACAAACATCGTACTGTCTGGTAAGAACGATATTTTGTGGGTACATAGAATGATTGTAACGCAAAAAGGACAGATTAACTTTCCAGGCTGGACTACGGAACCATTTTTTTAATGAAAGTTTCCGTTTCCTTTAGGTAGTCAGACGCAGACTGTCGGTTATAAAGTATTCAGATCATCGCCTTGGCATATCAAAAATATATATCTATTCTAACTGAAATGTAAAATGCATAGTGGGTGAAAATTATGATTTTAAAATTACCTGAGTAAAATATTTCGCTAAAAAGGTTTGACACTTTTCCAAATCTAAATATATGATATTAATAGTTTCCTTTGTATTTTTTTAATTTTATCTTGAAACTTTTATATTATTTTATTTACTTTGTTTCTGTTTCACTGTGTAAAATAAATAGTTCATGATTGAATGTGACATCCACTTCCCGTAAAACCAAGTTAATAACTTCCGGTCAGACCGAGTAGACGCTTATGATGATGGATACGCGTTCACTCAGGGCAACATTGCTTTGATCGTCTACTGAGACTCAAACTCATTACAAGACTCAAGTGTAACTCAGATCGATTGCTAAAGAGCCTGGTGACATTGTGAGTTCTTCTCTGCACTCCAGAAAATATCTAATACTAGCAGTATAGCCCGGCGTTGCTCGGGTGTAATGAAAGCTTTAAAACTAATCCATGTTCCTGGAGCTCAGACTCTTTGGACGTTGGCCCGAATGACTAAAAAGCAATAGTTGTTTCTAGTTAAAGCGAAACCGTAGACTGAAAAAGAATGAATGGATGTACGTCAAATTTTGATTTCCTAGTATCGATATCAAATTTTCTGCACTATTGTAAGAACTGCAACCTTGACACTTCTGAATATCGTTTCTTATGTCTTTGTCCATGAGTGTACCAAATTTGATCAAAATCGGACCACTGCTTCTATAACCCGATTTTTTCGATTATCGATTTTCAATATTTATCGAGGGTAGCTCGACAGAAAACCTAGCTAATAACATTCGCAAACGCTTATAGTACAACTGTGTAAATTTTGAAGAAAATCGGTTCAGCCGTTTCGGAGTCTATAGGTAACGGACACACACACACTCACAGACACACACACACACACAGACAAAGTTCCATTTATAAATAAGTTTAGATTTAGATACACTATTTTTACAAGAGTCAGAACAGACCTGGGTGGAATAGCGTTCAACAGCGTCTACGTAGCCTAGTGTGTGATACACCATATCTATTATACTCTATCTTTACAAATGTCAGACCAGATCCGTTTGGAGTAGAGTTTAACTGCATCTACATAAAGTAGTAGGTGATTAATTATTTTGTAGGCTGCAACTATTCTGGAATATCTATTTGGAGTCGGGTTCACTGCAGAGCTCATGTGCATCATATAGAGTGGGGCGTGGGCAATTTGACGTGATACAAAGCTTGTCTCGCTATATCAATAACGACTAAGTAGTTATTATTATTATTCATCTGGGGTGTGCGTTGTGGTGTAATAGATATTGACTCAGAATGAGAATTCGGCGAGTCGAGTTCGAATTCCAGTAGAAATCGTTTCATTCACTTACGCACAAATACCCTTGGGAAAGGTAATAATCCATCTCTTCTCCCTCTAGCTATAGGTTGAATACGAGGACAGACTGAGTTCTGTAGCCTTGGTTGGAAGAAAGAAAGAAAGGTCAACCTAATGAATGATAATCTGCCTAGACAGTCATGGATCGAGAGAGACAGGATCGCCCAAGCGTCTATCGCTTATAGCACTTAACTTACTGATCTGGATAAACGAATTGAATAGCAGGGCAGATTGAGTTTTATAGCCTTGGTTGGCAAAAAGACTACCACAGAAAGAAATGGCAAACTACTGCGAGAAATGATCTGACTAGTCTGTTTTATGATGGAAAGAGACATGATCACCCAAGCTTGTCTCATGGATGTAGTTGACATACTGATCTGGATGAAAGGAATGAAGCAGAACAGATTGTGTTCTATAGCCATAGCTGATAACAAATCTACCACAGAAAGAAATGATACGCCTAGTCTGTCATTGTTGGAAAGAGACATGTTTGACTCACGATGGCAATTAACATACTGATCTGGATGAAAGAAATGAAGGAGAACAGATGGTGTTCTATAGCCATAGCTGATAACAAATCTACCACAGAAAGAAATGATACGCCTAGTCTGTCATTGGTGGAAAGAGACATGTTTGATTCACGGATGGCAATTAAGATACTGCTCTGGATGAAAGAAATGAAGCAGAACAGATTGTGTTCTATAGCCATAGCTGATAACAAATCTACCACAGAAAGAAATGATACGCCTAGTCTGTCATTGGTGGAAAGAGACATGTTTGACTCACGGATGGCAATTAACATACTGCTCTGGATGAAAGAAATGAAGCAGAACAGATTGTGTTCTATAGCCATAGCTGATAACAAATCTACCACAGAAAGAAATGATACGCCTAGTCTGTCATTGGTGGAAAGAGACATGTTTGACTCACGGATGGCAATTAACATACTGCTCTGGATGAAAGAAATGAAGCAGAACAGATTGTGTTCTATAGCCATAGCTGATAACAAATCTACCAGAGAAAGAAATGATACGCCTAGTCTGTCATTGGTGGAAAGAGACATGTTTGACTCACGGATGGCAATTAACAAACTGATCTGGATGAAAAACTCGAATAGCAGTACAGAATGGGTTCTAAAGCCATGGTTGGTAACGAGGAGTCTACTGAATCATTACGTGATATCTATCCCTCTCTATAACGGGGAATGCGAGACAATCTTATCAAAGATAGAGAAAGGTGAAGTAAAATAAATGTGGTTCTACAGAAGGATGCTAAGGATGCCATGTACCGAATATGAGACCAACGACAATGTTTTAGAGAGAACAGAAGCTGAACGAAATCTTATACTTATCAGGAAGAGACAGTTGAAGGTTCTTGAACATGTAATGAAGAAGTAGGACTGGCGAATCTGATACTCACAGGGTGGATATAGGCAACAACGCGGGGTAGGAGAAAACAGTGAGTGACATGCTTGATGGGCTTGGGCAAACAGATGGCAGAGCAGGTTTTGAAAGAAATAACAAGATAAAATATATTAAGAGTTACAAGAGACAGGAAGATGTGGAAGAACATGACCGCCTATGTCATGAATGGATACGGCACATAAAAAAAGATTGCTTAGATAATTAGGCATTTTTTCACTGTTAAACCCGTAAAGAAGAAAAGAAATGTGATTAAAATTGTTGATAAATTATATAATTATCATTTTTATGACAAGCATATGTTTCGTTTAGTTTCTGGTGATTTTATCACAACTTCCAGACTATCATACTAAGGCCGCTCCTAAGCAATCATAGCCGGAATCCAACCAGAATCGATTCCATTTTTTCCTTGAAAGTCTACCTCGTCGGTGGGTTTTAGTGGACGAAGATAATATCCCCTAAAGTGATGTCAGCGACAACCCCCCCCAAAAATGCTTCTAGACTAAGATAAGAACTCGGTGAATTTTGTGTATAGACTCAGACATAATCTGATCAATGTTTGCAGATACACCCAGGCATGAACCCACGTCTCGAGTATGTCTTCTTCTTCTATGTACTCTGTCCCTTCATGACGTAGATGATCATGGCCTTTAACATCTTCCTATTCTTTGTAGCTTCGAACACACCATACCCTGTTATCCCACTCATTCCCCGCTCATGAGTATTTTTTTCTTTTCTCTCCTTCCCTCTATCTGTCCCGTGAGTAGCAGATTCCCCAAGCCTTTCTTCCGTATTACATATCCCAGGAACTTCAGTTGTATTTTTCTGATGTTAAGTATCAGTTTCCATCCTCTCCAAAACCTCGTCCTGCTCACATATTTGATCCATATTATTTTCAGCATCCTTCTGTCAAATAAATTTCGTTTGCTTCAAGTCTTTCTTTTATCCTTGAGGAGATTATCCAACATTCGCTGTCATGTTGAAGGACAAACATCACATTATTATACAGTACCCTCTTCTTTGGTTCCAATGAAATCTTCCTCTCACTCAATACTTTACTCAACTTCTGGAATTCATCATTGGCCATGTCGATACGCTTTCGGATCTCAGTGTCGCATTCACTGTCTTCAGTTAGAAAAAATTTTAATTTTTTTTTACAGATGCCCATGCATTCAGTTTTCTTGTAATATCTTCTTCTTCTTCTTCTTCTTCTTCTTCTTCTTCTTCTTCTTCTTCTTCTTCTTTGTGCCTTGTCCTGTCAGGAAGTAGGCGATCATGGCTTTCCACATCTCCTTATACCTGATGGCTCTTAGCATACTTTCTCCTGTAACACCATGCAACTCCCGTTCTGTCACCCACTTGCTCAGCCCGATATTATCCTCTATGTGGCATGTTAGTATCAGATTCTCCAAGCCCTCCTTCCTCATTACATATCCCGGGAAATTTAGGTGTCTTTTCCTGAAGCTCAGTATTAATTTGCTTTCGTTTCCATCCATTCCAAAACCTCATCATTGCTCACATGCTCGATCCATGATATCCGCAGCATCCTTCTGTAGAAGCACATATCAGTTGCTTCAAGTTTTTCTTTCATCTTTGATGATATTGTCCAGTATTCACTGCCCTATTTGGCCCAGCCTTCTCGTTTTTTTAGGTACCTTCTACTAAAAAGCTAAACATACTTGGTCATGATGATTAGTAATTTGAGTTACTATCCCGGTGTTTTGTGTTCTTAACCAAGGAAACCAAGGAAATTGATAACAACTGGCCGAGATCAATAAGTTCTACTGAAGCAAAATAGTGCCTCCGGACAGAAATTGAACCGGTATCCGGTCAAGTATTCTTCTTTTTCTTCCTTTTCTTTTATGTGCCATTCATTTCAGACACAATCACCGAAGTTAAGCAACGTTGAGCCTGGTCAGTACTTAGATGGGTGACCGCTTGGGAATAACAGGTGCTGTGTTTAGTGACGGATGTGCGTTGTGGTGCAATGAATATTGGCTCGGAAAGAGAGATCGGTGAGCCGAGTTCGAATTCCAGTTGAATAGCCTGCATTCCCTTAAGCACTGGTACCCTTGGGAAAGGTATTAATTCGTCCCTTCCCTCCAGTTATGAGTTAAATAACAAGGGTAGGATTTGGAGACCCTGCTCTTAAAAACAAATCCCAATGAATCTTGATACTCGAAAAAAATGTATTACTAGACACAAAACTTATATAAACAACAATAAATTGTTGAAAGAAAAAGGTACTGCCAGCAATAAATAAATAAAGTTTAGTTGGCAATAAATGATTCGCCGAGGTTGATTTGCCATAAAAACAAAAACAACCAACCGATCCTTCAGGTATCACACAACAGTTCAGTACTAACTTCTTTTTTTCTTCCAGCGAAAAATGTCCTCATACAGGGCAATAAACAAAAACATGTATCGGAAAACAAGTGTGCGTTTTCTAACCAAATTTATTAGAGCTCTGCAACTAGGGGATCCTAAGAGATCTAGGAGTCCTACTGAGATTCAATATTTCTGGGCACAATTTTGATACCAAGTTAACTCTCACAACAGACCTCATGGGGAATGACTGTATAGAATCCATAGCTAAATCCGCTGCTAAGAATGTCGGTTTTCTGTGCAGGGCCAGGAAGTTTTTCCCGTGTAAATCAATTCTGCACTTCTACAAATCTACCATCCGCCCGTGCATTGAATGATGCTGCCATATCTGCTCCTGCTATCCACCTAGGAATCCTTGACAAAATCCAACAGAGAATCTATAATGTGATCGATCCTGACTTGGCAGCTCGGATAGAGTCACTTTCTCACCGGCGCATATGTGGCTTTCCTGTATCTCTCCTATAAATACTTTCACGGCTTCTCCTCAGATGAACTTAGCTCTCTGGTATCCCCATACATTAATTTACTCGAACCACAAGCTTAGCAACTAGGTCCCACTCTTTCACTGTAAAACCAATAAATTGTAAACGCAAATTGTCTTTCACCAGCTTATTTTCTCGCAATTCTCGCCTGTGGAATTCTCTTCCATTTACTTGCTTCCCCGACAGTTACAATCTCCAAGAATTTGAATGTAAAGTCAATAGTCATCTCCTATCTCACTAACCTGCCTCCTCTCTCTCTCTCATGCTCCTTTTTCCGTCCACTTCACTCTTATCAGTAGTCTCATCCTTCTCTTACCCACTTTCTGACATCCACTATAACTTGTCACTCTTTCTCATAACTTTCCTCCGGCGTGATGTAGCTTCCCTGTGCCTCTTCTACAAGTACTTTCATGGCTTCTGCTCCGATGAGCTTAGATCACTGGTGCCGCCCAAGCACGAATTTACACGAGATACTAGATTAGCAACTAGGTCCCACCCTTTTACAGTTAAACAAATAAGATGTAACCGTAAGTTCTACTTCAACAGCTTCTTTTCTCGCGCTTCCCGCCTGTGGAACTCCCTTCCACAAGTCTGCTTTCCCGACAGTTACAATCTCCAGGTGTTTAAATGTAGGGTCAATAGACACCTCCTATCACACTAACTCCCAACTATTCTCACAACACTCTCATCTACCCAACCCTCATTCTCGGTATCCTCACCCGCCTATCACCCACCCTCTGTTATGTCCTATATTTAACCAGCCTTTCTCCTCTCTACGTAGCCCCCTGCACAGTAGTGGCAGTGACATGCCTTGCTCGGGGTGAAACGCTTATAAAAAAAAAAAAATGTAACCCGCAGCAAAACAGTGACAATAAAATGCCTTACTTGGGGATTATAAAAAATATATAAAAATAAAAAGATAAGAAGCACTGCTGACACGGTATTAAGAATAAACACAAAAAGAAAACCACAAGAACTGTTAGAAAAATATATTAAGTAAAAGAGCTGAAAAAATGACTATCAATTCTGTGACAATGACATGCATGGTCATTATATGAGAAATGGCGCAAGATTTCAGTTAAGATTTGTAAACGCCAGAATCTTTGACATACAGACGACAAAAGTTATGACACCGAAAACCGAACATAGGTTAGAAAAGGGAAAGAAGCGTTGCAAAACTAAGCAAAATAGTAAGTGTTGTGGATTCCGGGTGAAGAACCAGACAAAATAATGAACATCAAAACAGGTATTTGAGATAGAAAAATATATTATATTAAACGTAAAGATACAAACTGGAACGCAGGTTAGTAATCCAGGAATACGATTAGTAGGACTTTTTTTTAAATCATATCACCCCGAGCAAGGCGGTAACGCCACTGATGTGACGGGGGCTACGTAAGAGTGAAAAGATTAGAAGAGAGAAAGCCGGAAACCACATCCTAAACAGGGAACAAGGGATGAGCCTCTACACCTGTTCAATAGACGTGGGTGGACTGTGAAACGGGTGATAGTTTAGACTATCTACTCCAATTGAAGAAGAGAGAGAGAGAGAGAGAGAGAAAGAGAGAAAGTAACGGTGGTGAGTTAAGTAAGTTTTAACTTAGTTAAAGTCCGGTCAAAGAAATTTCTTTGAAAACCCAAACGCACGTGTACTACAGCCAGTAGAGAAAAAGAATTATTTTATCTTTTGGCTGAGGGTGGTGCAGTTTGAAAAACAGTAGCCACTCTAGCGTGTACGCATCGCTCATTCAGTAAAAATGAATTTGAGCACTCTAGCTATTGGGTGCGTAATATGATATGCGCTAAAAAGACTGCCTTCTTCCACTGAACGCCCCGTGGGTAGAGTCGCCAAAATCGCCAAATCGGTCGGGTTTCGAGCCTGTCTTATGTAGCAATCGGAGTCTAACCGTACTGATGAGCTGTGATACAGCGAAACAGATCTGTCCGCGGATGACAATAATATATATATATATATATATATATATATATATATATATATATATATATATGTCTTTGAATTGAAGCCGTGCTGGAAATAGTATATTCGTGACTATTATTCTGGTTGAGTGGAGCTCACAGATACTATGACTACTGACGCAGTATTTTCTGAATAACTTCGGTATCTCTCGGTAACTTACGGATCAGTCACTTTTCTCTCTATGGCAGGAGTATATGTATATTCAAATCGAGTTCATTATCATAGAAAAGGGGGATATCCCACAACGCCGCCCTTCCTAGCTTCTTTTTGGGGGGTAGTTAATAATTTTTTTCGCTTGTGGTCTATGATCCTGAGAAGCTTTAAAGATTTCTTCCATCGCGTCATCGTTTTCTGAGGGTGACAAGCTTGGCTCCTTAATCCTTTTCTGTATTTGGTTTATGTCTTTCTTATAGGTAAATTTTTCTCTATGTAGTCTGTATATAGCATTTCGTAGTCTGCTTATTATTGTCCCAGGTTCCCAATATGTCATATTCTTTTTTAATATTCTGTAGTAAATCTGTTCACCTGGTTTGAATGATCTTTTTGTAACTATGGGTGAAATAGATCCTGGCTGAACATTTTTCTTAAATACTTGTTGAGTGTTCTGCTTTAGCACGATTTTCGCTGCTATTTTGTTACATCGTCCTAAACAGCTTGAGAATACCTCTGGGAATTGTTTGTGTAATTCTTCTTTTAATTTCGTAGCTTCTGTCGGCTCACATTCTATTTTCTTGCAACAAGAGTTAATGGGTAAATCCCATATATCAAACTTTTGGATCCAGTCTGTGCCTACCAGACTTTTCTGCGACTTTCATAACGTAAATGTTTTTTTTTTTTGGTTTTTCCATGAAATTTCTCATTCACGATTATTTCACCCTCAAAATTTATCTGTTCTCCTGTAACAGACTTAGCAATTTGTTTGTGTGTATCATGGTCGGCCTATTCACTTTCCTCCATGTTTGTAGGTTAATTCTCGTTCGGTCTGAACCTGAATCTAATTGTAGTATGATCTTCTCATTTAATATTTCAAGTTCTAAATATTTCCTCGTGTTTTGTTTATCCTCGTATTCCACTCTAGTAATCTTATCCTAATAGATCGTCTTTTGTTTCTACATATAGCTGCCTTGTGTTCCATTTTTCCACACGTTAGACAATTCTTGTATTTGAACCGACAATCTTTAAACCAGTGCAATCCACCACATCTGTAGCATGCAGATTGGGGGCAGGATTTGTTTTTATTTGATTTCTGTCACTAGTTGTCTTATATATTGTACTTTTGTGATTAAATTATTTTTTTACTTTTGGGGAGGGTGAAAAATGTAAATTTTTGGTTAACTCACGGATATGAGCGACTCCCGATTCTTCAATATCCTTACTGTCTTTTTTAATACTTCAACGTTAAACCTGGTTCAATTTGGAGTTTGGTAAGCATTCTTTTACGCATTTCGCTGTCCTTAGCAGCGAGTAATCTTTGAAGAAATATAAGGCATTTAAATTTGTCTGGAGTTAGCTCTGCCAATTGAAAGTCGTCACAATGTTGACGATTATGGCAAATGTCGTGTAGTCCTCGTTTTTGCCTTTTACAATATTGAGCCATTTCCACCTTTTGTGAAACAGTGGAATCGTTGGACTAAATAACTCCGTGAAGCATGTCACTGCCTCATCGAACGTTAAGTCGTTTGTCGTCTTTGGCAGGATATAATCTACAAATTTTGTATATTCCTCCTAATTTCATGAACAATAGCTTTAACTTTTTTCTTTTCTGTCCAGTTTTGACAATTAATATTAAAAATGTCTTCATAACGTCTTGTAATAGTCTCCGCAATTTTTGTCATCATCAATAGAGTACTTAAATGTCTCTATCGCATTGCACACTGTGTCTTGGGAGAACGTCGTCTCTTTTTCCATGTTCCTTTCTTGTGTGTTGATTGTCATTTTTAGTAATAATTCTTGAAGTTGCAATTGTCTTTCTTCGTTCATTCTTTGAATTTGCATTTGTTTTTCTTCATTTGCCTTTTGAATTTCTATTTGTTTTTTCTCTAATTTAATTTGTACTTTCATTTGTTTTCCTCGAATTTTAATTATCTTTCTTCACGTTTTTCATGATTTCTAGTTTTTCTTTTGAAAAGTCATTCATGGTTTGCTGTTTATGATTCCGTAAGAGGTTTGACTTTTTTACTGTTGCTTTTTTGCATTTAATCTTGTAAAATGTGTTTGTGAAAATTTTTTCCTGTTGCTACCTTAAAATACGTTTTTTACAAATTTTTCTTTCTATCTCTTTTCGTTCCAACGTTGTTATACAAGCAGCTGATTTTCTGCAATAGTCTTGCCAGATTGTTTGTGGTCGACTTGTGTGGTACTATGCTTTTTTCGTTGTTCTGTATGCGTTCTTTCGAGTTTTGTCGTGACTCTCGAATTTTTTATTGTCAAGTTGTTGTGTTCAACTTGAATTCGAACCCTTCGTCGTTAAGTTCGAATTATTTGTAGTTAAGTTGTTGTTGTGTATGCGAGTCCGAATCCTTCGTCAAACTTGTGTCGACTTGCGTTCAAATCTTTATTGCCAAGTTGTTGTTGTATACGTGTGTCCGAAATCTTCCGTCGTTAAGTTATGAGATATACTCGAGTTTGAATTTTCGTCGCCAAATTATTGTGTCGACTCGTTGTTATATATCGACAAACAACAAACACGCATATATATAAAATATAAAGCTATATTTTTATTAATGACGATGAACCATGTAGCATAGGGAACAGAGAATTGAGAGAGCGCGCTTCTAATGGGTTGACGGGAGTGTAGTCTTATCTGTTGTGTCTCTCTCTTCACCGGCCGATCTCTGTTGCTCCTCTACTACTACTGGCGAATCCGTGTGCCGAGGTCTTTTTATAATCTTCCAGAACCGGGATTTTTTCTTCCGGTTTTGCCTCGCCCACGCACGTCCCACGTAATTCTCAGAGACACCTGTTCTGTTTGCCTCTGTAGTTATTTCCGCTGCTGCCGGAAATAAGGTCAAACGACATCCGTTCCTTTCAACGACCGGAAACACCCTCGCTTGATCAGCCTTCCTCGAGTGGGGCCAGATTGTTATATTACATTCCTCGCCCTCCCATTTTCCAAAATGTTCACCTAAGAACATTTTAAGCGCAACACCCTCACACAATCCCCATGCCACACAAGCCCGACAATTGTACAAAACATGTGCCGAAACAAACAAAACAACAAAACAAAAATATATGGGGGAGCCTACATCGGCAACCCAACAATGTTCGTGTCCATCGTGAAAATTGTTCTACCAGCTCGATGTTTCATTGTTCTTTTTTTTTTTTTTTTTTTTTTTAATATCCATTTTCACAGAATTGGGCAAAGTTCTTAAAAATGTTCATTTTCTTTCTCGACTCTGTCCATAAGCGTAGACGCCTCGATGCACGACCACATGATCCTAGGCGGTAACCGCGCCCCAGTTTCCAAACTGACATCGAGTAAATGACCTTTGACCAACACCATGCGTGTTTCTGCTCGAGTTTATTGTTACACATGTAACTTCATTTAATTTAATTTAATTTCGAACATACTATGTTTGAACACAGAAAAATGGCCATTATCTGCAGTACATATCATTCATAGTCTGACCGAGAAATGTTCAATAGAAAATGAAGAAAATTACCCTGATTCCAACGTTAATCCGCATGCAATTTACTTGTGGAGGATTAGAGGTTTCATCTATATTAATTTAGTCTAAAAAAATGGACCCGTGACTCGTAGTTCCTTAGTTTGTACAATGTCTTCTATTCCTTGAACTACTTCCTCTGGATTCGAATCCAAGCATATCTGATTTGTTGACATCTCTCTGTTTAACGCAGAGACATTTGAGTGTTGAACACCCGTTGACCCCGGAGTACTATTCACAACGGATAACTCCCTTTCCTTTCCCGAAGCACTGTTGCTTCTTTCACACTTAAAAATCCGCTTCCTAGCTATTATTCCAAGGATTATCATAACGCCGACTATGCCAGCAATGACTCCTATCGTCAACTTCTTCGGGAGTTTTTCATATCCTTCACTAAATCTTTCCATATCTATCTGTTCCAAGGTATTTACTGGTTTGCGGATAGGAATCTCCTCCATATCGCGCAATTCTACCGACATGGTGTCCACTGAAAAATTGGGAAATTTCTGCGTAATTGGGGACCAAACCACTGAACCAGAGACGTTTATGGGTGTGAGCTGTAGCTTCCCTACGTTTCTAAATCTTGAGTCACCGTTTTATGTTCAAATCTTGGTTATAATTGCTAGAAAATAGCGTAAAGTTACAAGCAAAAAAAGTGAAGTACTTTTACGTAAATAAAAATAAGTTTTAGATTTTAATTTAATTTTCCCAAATCACCCCAAATAATCCGATTCCACCATATTGATAACAAAATATCTTTTCAATATCTGACTTACATCGCGAAACACTGAGACGCGGGTGAATGTTTTAAGAATATATATAATCGGTGTATTCGCAAAGAAATAACCAAACAATGCAGTTGTTTTCAAGCAACGATGTTGAGATATATTTATAATTGGCGATTTTGTTGGCCAATGTTAACTGCATAATTAAAAATACACTTTAAAACTCTCGATAACATTTAAGTCATTTCTATGCTGTAGAAATGTCACGCAAAACACAAACATTTTTAAATTTTGACAATATCTGTGTAAAGATTACAAATTGACGTTTACGAACGAATTCTGTTGACGAGATCAAAATTAAAGAACCCTTTCGTTTCTCTGATTTTCCTATTGTGGTAGCATTCAGCTATATTTATAATTTGTTAATGTTTACCAAATTTGATTTAGTTCATGCAATACAAGGCCAAATGGAGAAAATGGAGAGGGTCATTTTACGCTAATACTCCAATTGGGGAAAGTTTGTGTACGTAGAACATCGATTGTTTTTTTTTAATTCGGCTCGAGTACTGGTCAGAAAAACTCAACTATTTCAACCATACAACTGACCTTCATAATCACATTGAGAATAGTTGTTCGTCAATATTTTTATTGGGTTGTCTGGAAAGTTCATGCCGCTTTTTAAGTAAAATTAAGACACAAAACAAAATTATTTCATTAAATATTTATTTTACGAAATATTAACTATTTTTTTGCACAAACCAAAGAAAACATTGTTATCAACAAGTTAATCCAATTATCCACTTTAAAGAGTAGAAGAAACTTCCTTTACATGATTTTACATTTCACTTACTCAATAAAAGTAAGATTAATTAAGCAACATACCAGTAAACTCACTTCACATATATGGTAAAATATTAACAAAAAAATAAATCATTAATTCAGATGTTTTATACTTATAGATAGGTAAATATCTCAACTTTATTCCTCCCGTCAACCCCCAACCTATGCGCTCTCCGCTAGGCGTACTACTCTCTGCATGTAGTCCTGCACCCCTCCGTTCTACCCTTAATGTGTTCGACACCGAACAATCCACATTTCTCAATTCTAGGGTCAGATCGGCAAAAGTATGCTGTTCCATTTTTTTTTCTAACTAGACTTATAAACAAGAGCAGAAAATACACACACTATCAAATCAAAGAGTCACCTAACTTGGCTGATATCTATAGTCGTGCGGCTGCTTCTATTTTCGACTTCTTTTTTCTTTCTATCTGGTAGTTTTAAGTCCGTTGAATTTCAATCGTCGCCGTGGCAACCAGCTCGCATCTAACTGTTTTGTTGTCTCAAAACAGCAAGTCACTAGGCACCAATTATGCGTCTGTTATATATCGACAAACAACAAACACGCATATATATAAAAATATAAAGTTATATTTTTATTAATGACGATGAACCGTGTAGCATAGGGAACAGAGAATTGAGAGAGCGCGCTTCTAATGGGTTGACGGGAGTGTAGTCTTATCTGTTGTGTCTCTCTCTTCACTGGCCGATCTCTGTTGCTCCTCTACTACTACTGGCGAATCCGTGTGCCGAGGTCTTTTTATAATCTTCCAGAACCGGGACATTTTCTTCCGGTTTTGCCTCGCCCACGCACGCCCACGTAATTCTCAGAGACACCTGTTCTGTTTGCCTCTGTAGTTATTTCCGCTGCTGCCGGAAATAAGGTCAAACGACATCCGTTCCTTTCAACGACCGGAAACACCCTCGCTTGCATCAGCCTTCCTCGGGTGGGGCCAGATTGCTATATTACATCGTGTTCGAAACTTCCTCGCCAAGTTGTTGCGGATTCCGGGTGAGGAACAACACAAAATAATGAAAAACAAAACTGGTATTTTAAATAAAAAAATAGATTATATATATATAAGTCTTTGAAGTGAAGCCGTGCTGGAAATAGTATATCCGTGAATATTATTCTAGCTGAGTGGAGCTCAGAGATACTATGACTACTGATGCGGTATTTTCTGTGTAACTTCAGTATCTCTCGGTAACTTACAGATCAGTCACTGTTCTCATCATGGCAGGAGTATATGTATCCTCAAGTCGCGTCCATTATCATAGAAAAAAGATCCCAAAACAGTAAGAAATATGAAAAGTCCTATTTTCATTTAGAATTATCCACTTCGAAATAAATACTAAAAATACTATGAAGTACATTATATTAAAAACAAAAAACACTGGGGTGGCCTAATAATTATGGCCGGTAGTGTACATTTGTTCTTCCTCTCCTTCCAATTTTTCTTTCTTCGTCTTCACTCACACGCTATCAAAGAAACAACAACAACAACAGCAACAACAAGATATCTTCAGTTGTCTCCTAGTAAATTAACGTCCTATAAGTACAATTTTCTTTATTGCCTCATCTTCCTTTTCACTCTCTCGGCGGCTATAAAATGGGAAAGAAACACAGACTTTATTAGTAACCTGTTAATCTTTCTACATATACACATTCTATTACTTACAACTAAAGACTCTGGATTCATTTAACCTCTTTCTACTATTTCTCTGGAACATTTAACTGCGTACATTTTTTATTTGAAGATTTCATTTTTTACAAATTATGTTCAGTTAATCAAATTTCACTTATTTTACAAACAAAACACTTTTATTCTTTCAACCGATGATATCTTTAAATGCGGGGATTGTCGGCTATGTTTTTAAGTGGTCTTGTACCAAGCATGGTCGACCGTCTCTACAAAGGATAAGTGTTCTAACAGAAGATGGAAAGTACGACACGGAGATCCGAAGGCGAATTGGCTTGGCAAAGGACGCGTTCCAGAAGATGAGCAAAATACTAACACACAGGAAAATCTCAATAGAAACGAAGAAAAGAATGCTAGACTGCTACGTGATGTCAGTTCTTCAATACGGCTGTGAATGCTGGACAATATCATCGAAAATGAGGACAAAAATTGAGGTGGCCGAAATGTGGTTCTACAGAAGGATGCTACGGATATCGGGGACTGAGCATGCAAGCAACGATGAGGTGTTGGAAAGAATGGCAACAAAAAGAAAATTGATGCTGAGCATCAGGAAGAGACAACTGAAGTTCCTGGGACATGCAACGAGGAAAGAGAGCCTGGAGAACCTGATACTGGCTGGTCAGATAGAAGGAAGGAGAGACAGAGGAAGGCAGCGGATAACATATTTGCAGGGTCTGATCAGGTGGATGACGGAACGGGGGTTGCCAGGAGTAACAGGAGCAAACATACTAAAAGCCACAAGGGATAGGGAGACGTGGAGATCCATGATCGCCTACGTCCTGAAGGGACAGGGCACATAGAAGAAGAAGAAGGGCGAAATCATTAATTATATCTCAGAAGATCCATAACGTTGACATGAAGGAGTTACGTTATGCATTAAAAACTGATCTAGTCTGAGCAGAATTTTTTTGTTTAGAAAATAGTAACAAGCCAAAAGATATCGTAACAAATATGTTTTTTTTTTTTGTCTTTTTTTAATCATTTCACCCCGAGCAAGGCGGAAACGCCATTGATGTGCAGGGGGTTACATAAATGTAAAAAGATTAATTAGAAAAGAGTGAGGAGTACAAACTAGTTAGAAAGGAATAATAGAAAGCTGAGAAAGCAGGTGCGATGACAGATACATAGGTGGAGAGAAAGGGAAGGTTATACAGGGGAGGGGAGAGAGCTAGAGTTCAGTGGTTAGTAGATGAGTATTGACTTAGCATTTAAATCTCTGGAGGTTGTAGCCGTTAGGAAAGCAAGAAGACGGGAGTGAGTTGGCTAACCTGACTGTGAATGGGTGGGACCCAGTTGCCAGTCTGGTTGCACGAGTAAACACCTGTTGAGGAGGCATCAGTGACTTAAGCTCGTCTGAGCAGAAGCCATGAAAGTATTTATAGAACAGACAAAGGGAGGCCACATTTCGACGATGGGGAAGTGGCTGCAGTCGAGTCGCCAGATCAGTACCTATCACATTACAGACTCTCCTATGGAGCTTGTCAAGACCACTGAGGAGAACGGCAGGGGCACCTGACCATAAATGGCAGAATACTTTTAAAAAATTATCTTTACTTTGATGTTAAAAAATAATTATTTCTGTATGTTCTTTATTTGTTTTTCATTAACCATAACCAGGTTTTTCTAAAGAAAACAAAAAATTGCATTATTTTAAAAGATTTATTCTTTCTGTTTTAGTGTCACGTGAAAAAAAATCTTCCACGTTAAGGATTATTTCATAACTGTTCGTCACCGATTCATACCAAAATTTTTTCAAGAATAATCTCTCGCGAGATCTTTTGCGTGTCTCTAATTGAGGCATTATGTTATTTCTTCAATGACATCTCTCGTATTGTATTAATTAAATAGAAACACTTTCTTTTTGTCTATTTTCGGTGCTTTTTTTTCTGTGATTTAAATGCAAAGATTTCAAAATTATTTGTTACCCGTGACCCGTGAAGTGAGTTACTTAATAATTTGCTCGCGCGTAAGCACGATCGTTTCCGGTTCACAACGGAAATGACGAATATTCGTATATTTTCTATTCGTCATCTGGCAGTCTTCCTATATTTGTTCTTTGCGAAATGTTCATGCGAAAATTGTATCACTTCAGCGCGCTGAAAACCCATATTTATTTTCTTTCTTTCTTTTTCTCTTTACATATATATATATATATATATATATATATATATATATATATATATATTGTTTAGTATAAAACCGAGTATCTACTCAAATACGAATATCGATTAAAAACATTGTTCAAACAAATAAATGAAATATGTCAGTTGTTAATTCCATTTCGTTAATCTCCAAAACTTTTGGTAACATTCTCTGTTTGCATTTGTTTGTATTACGATACATTTTAAACAGAGGTGGTTATTTACGAGAAATTAAATAGTTGCGCATATAAGAATTGATTTAACTTCGATTAGAATCATTCGTAGTCGGGCGGTCTAATACTCTCCAAATCAATAGGTGGATTCGCCCATGGTGTTAGGGGTCGCAGGTTCGAATCCTGCCGAATGATACACATTTTCGTAACAAAATTTCTCGCAAATAACCAGACTGCTATATATATATAAAGTTTAATTAAAAACAGCGTATCTACTGAAATACGAGTATCGATTTAAAATAATATTCGAACCAATAAATTAAACATGTCGGTTGCTAATTCTATTTCGTTAATCTATAATCTATGTAACAATTTTATTGTTATAATTAATTGAATCATATATGTATATATGTATTGTTCATCCACACACAAGCCTGTTTCGCTATATCACAGTTCATCAGTGTGGTAAACACATCCACTTGCTTCTAGCCGGGATATATATATATATATATATATATATATATATATATATATATATATATACTAATATAAGATTGGTATTGATGGAATAAAATTCCGTATCAAAGAGGCACTATTTTTTAAAAAGTGCTCAATACAAAGTAGACTAATAATATTATTTAGAATTTATAAAATAAATATGTTATAAAGTAACCACAAAAATAGCTACTTTGTTTCGACTCTGCTCGTATGTTATCAGGTGAAATGACACAAATAATGTCGAAAAAAACATAGCTACTTTTGTAGTGATATAGTAACATATTTATGTTATAAATTATATATATATATATATATATATATATATATATATATATATATATATATATATCAATCAGTTATTATCAAAGTCAAATTAAATTAGTAACCAGTTGTATTAATAAGTGTTCAATACATATTTAAAATAAAAATTTACATTTACATATATATATATATATATATATATATATATATATATATAAACAAAATAGACGTCATTATAATTATCCCAACCCGAGGAACCTTTCGGCCAACACGTTTTAAGGGCTTCGTTGGCTTAATTATAAAGGGTCAATAAAGGACAAAAACAAAGGGTTACTTACAATACTGGGAGAAGATGGAACTCGTTTACAAATAAACCGTAAAATCAGTAAATATTAAAATGTAAGGTGGGTGTAAACATATAATTCCACAATATAGTTTCGTCCTATATATACCGCATCGCAGCGGGATTTAAATCTATAAACAACAGAACCTTTCCGAAAATAGGACAACCTATCTTTACTAAAGGATGGAAACACAGGTCTTGTCTGAAAAACAACACGTAACTGCACCGAATAATACCCGGACGAAACACATGCCGAAATTTTATCAGTTACAGTTTGACATTTCCTTCCAAGCCAAGGCAATATCAAATAGTACGGACAGCGCTTCAGTGGCGTTACCGCCTTGCTCGGGGTGATATGATTAAAATATATATATATATATATATATATATATATATATATATACACATATATTTTTTTTAATCATTTCACCCCGAGCAGGGGGCTACGTAAGAATGAAAAGATTGGAAAAGAGAAAGCCGGAAACCACATCCTAAACAGGAAATAAGGGATGAGCCTCTTCACCTGTTCAATAGACGTGGGTGGAGTGTAAACCGGGCGATAGTTTAGTCTATCTACTCCAATCATATAAATATATTTATATGTACAGATGCATTATATGATATGCACGTCAAGATACGTATCCTGTGGTAAATGATATTATTTTGTATGGTAATAGCTTCTTGAGTTTTTCCTTGCATTGCATGATGGAGCGTATTTTTAGTTTTATTTATTAATATTTGTTTTATGCTGATAGATGCAAGTTGTTTGTTCGAGGTTAATATGTGCAAGGATTTCCACTCAGCTTCGAAAGGAATCATGTTAATATGTAAGAACGTATAAAAATACAAAAAAAAAATGACAAAATACAAAACACATTCACATTCTTTTTGTGACGATTCTTTTCCAATAATCGTTACACATGAAAACACTACAAATGTGTCCAAAATCAGAGTCACGGCTAGCATGCTTACTGAGCAGTACGAGAGGAACAGATCGTTCGATTTCAGTAATGCCTTTGTAATTATCAAAAAAAAAAAAAATCGTCATGTTTCTCTGAATCCACTTTTAAAGAATCTGCTATCTATCTAATACAAATAATCAACTCTATTAAAATAATGACCGTTGTAAACTTAATTATATATATATGACTATATTAAATCCATAGCAAAATCGACTACTATATTGAATACATAGCAACATCGACTTCTAAGAAGGTTGGGTCACAATGTCGATCCAGGAAGTTTTTTCCACCTGAATCCATCCTGCATATATACAAGTCAACCATCCGTCCGTGCATGTAGTACTGCTGCCATTTATGGTCAGGTGCCCCTGCCGTTCTCCTCAGTGTTCTTGACAAGCTCCAAAGGAGAGTCTGTAATGTGATCTGGCGACTCGACTGCAGCCACTTCCCCATCGTCGAAATGTGGCCTCCCTTTGTCTGTTCTATAAATACTTTCATGGCTTCTGCTCAGACGAGCTTAAGTCACTGATGCCTCCTCAACAGGTGTTTACTCGTGCAACCAGACTGGCAACTGGGTCCCACCCATTCACAGTCAGGTTAGCCAAATGCAGACGACAATTCTACTCCTGCAGCTTCTTCTCTCGCACTTCCCGCCTGTGGAACTCGCTCCCGTATTCTTGCTTTCCTGACGGCTACAACCAGCAGAAATTTAAATGCAAAGTCAATACTCATCTACTAACCACTGGACTCTAGCCCTCTCCCCACCCCTGTATAACCTTCCCTTTCTCTCCACTTATGTATCTGTCATCGCACCTGCTTTCTATAGTTCCTTTCTAACTAGTTTGTACTCCTCACTCTTTTCTAATTAATCTTTTTACATTTAATACACTGGTTCTCGCTCGATCACCGAAGTTAAGCAACGCTGATCATGGTCAGTACTTAGATGGGTGACCACTTGGGAATACCAGGTGCTGCAAGCGTTTAGTGACGGATGTGCGTTGTGGTGCAGTGTATATCGGCTCGGAAAGAGAAATCGGTGAGCCGAGTTCGAATTCCAGTTGAATAGCCTGCATTCACTTAAGCACTGGTACCCTTGGGAAAGGTATTAATCCGTCCCTTCCCTCTAGCTATGGGTTAAATAACAAGGGTAGGACTTAGGGACCCTGCCCTTAAAAACAAATCCCAATGAATCTTGATATTCGAAGAGAAAGAAGTATTACTAGACATAAAACTTAATTAAGTAAATTTCAACTCAACATGTCTGCATATCATTAATAAAATCTGTTCATATTCACAGATAATATTTCGTGTATTATAGCTGAAAATAATATTCATTAAAAAACTTAAGCCGTCATTAAATATACTCACCAAGAAAACTGTAGTAGTGTTATAAAATGTTTATAAAAAATAGTTTATTCATGCTTTAACACGTGCATGACCATGACATTAAAACATAAAAAAAAATTATTTTGGATAATTTTCACGTTCTAATGAGCGCTCAGCAATTTGTCAACTGTTACATTTAAAGCAAGAAGAACATTTACAGGAATTTTTAGTAACACAGTTTTGCGGTTATCTTTTGTTACCACAACTTCTTCTTCTTCTTCTTCTATGTGCCCTGTCCCTTCAGGACGTAGGCGATCATGGATCTCCACGTCTCCCTATTTCTTGTGGCTCTTAGTATGTTTGCTCCTGTTGCGCCTGGCAACTACCGTTCCGTCATCCACCTGATCAGTCCCTGCAAATACGTCATCCGCTGCTTTCCTCTGTCTCCCCTTCCTACTATTTTTTAGTATTTATTATCAAGTGATTAATTGTAAACAAAAATACAATGGTTCTTTTGTTAATACTGCATAATAACATGTGCAAATGAATTTCTAAATATGTAATAATTACATATATTGCAGTTTTATCAATGAAAGAATGAAGAAAATTTAGGGGGATTCGGACGGGGGATTCGGATTCTTTGCTTCCTTGCCTTGTAAAATTTACAATAATAACAAAAAACAATTCCATTTTCATTTAGAATTATCCACTTGACAATAAGTACTAAAAATAGCATGAAATACGTAATTTCTTTTTAAAAATTTATATATATATATATCCCTCCTGTCACGCTTACGGGCGGAGGAAGACACTAGTGAGGCAACATCGGCTCATTTCATTCTCTACCAGTTATTAAACATTAGTACCAAACTCACATCTCTCTATATCAATATGTCAGCTCTATGACTGATATTGAGCGCTTTCAAAGTACCGCGCATATATAATATATAAATAATATAATATATATAACAAATTCCATATATATATAGAATAAAAAGTGTGAGAAGCCGTGAACGTTTTCTTTAAAGTGTATATTTATTGTTTTTGTTATTATACATGTTAAGTGTCCATAATAGTATTTGTGACGCTATACGTGCTTCGAGTCTAAAATTGACTCTCTTCAGGCGAATAAATTTGTGGCTTTAATTATCGAGTTCTTTTTGTTTATGATGTCCCACTTGTTGTTTTATGAATAAGTAAGTAGAAAAAAATAACAAAATAAATAAAATCAGTAAAATCAAATAAGATAAAATAAATCAAATGTTGGCACGTTGAATGGTCTGTGTTTTTTCACATCAGCACGTGTATAAATGGATAAACAAATAAATAAACAGATGAAGAAATCAAGTGCTTACCTCAATTTGAAATGATTTTGGTTTGGGGTTGCCGTTTTAGTATGCGAAAATTATCTTCTAGTCGCCTTTGCTTTTCTCTCATCCTTCTCATCGGTCAGTTGGTTGTTCTTTATTGCTTTGACGGTATTTTGAATTTGGTGTGTGTGTGTGCCTGTGTGCTTGGGTGCGTGTGACCTTTTTTATTTATTTCGTCTTTATGTCTTAGAATTGTTTTTTGTGGGTCATCTGCTTCTTTTTTATTGTTTGGGGTTATCTTTTTAATTTGGTGTGTGTATATATGTGGGTGTGTGTATGTGGGTGTGCATGTATGTCTGTGTCTGTATGTTTTTCGGTGTGTGTGTTTTTCATGTTGTTTTGTTGAACGAAGGCTTCTATTTTTTATGAAACTTACCTCCTGCATTATTAATATTTCATAATATGCGCTTTGATATATATGCATAACTTTGAATTTTCCATCACTATATTCATGCAAATGTTGGTAAACATAATTTTCTGTTATGTGATAATCTTATATTGCTTCTATGAAGGGAAATTCTATGTTCAAGCATAGTATCGCTCCCACGTATAACGTTGCGCATTTGTCGCATTTTAGAGCGTAAACTACATTTTTCGAGTTGCAGCACAGATCCGATGTTATTTCGAATGTACTTGCGTTTTCGAACTATATATACCTGTGAGGAAACAGCTTCTAAACCTTTAAAAAATTTTGTTATCATATTTTGCTGACAGCATGGGTATACACGTATGTTTATAACAGATCCAGAATAAGAAAGAGTTACCCCACTGCGCCTACCGACCCCAAAACTGGTAACACGCGTTTCTTTCTTGGGCTCTTGACCGGACTATTTTCTTTTCACATTATTATTATACTACTACTACGTTTCAATATAAGACGCTGGGAATGTAAAGTATTTCATTTAAAATATGTTTTAATATAAGTTTTTTGGGGTATATAGACTATCGGATTTCTAATAGATGCTTTTGCTTTTGTTTCCTTTACCTTTTGTTTTTATTAAATATCCCACGTATGGCAGCAAAAAAAAACCAAAAAAGAAAAACGATAGGATAAGTATCTCAATGGAATAAACAAATGATCTTCTAGCCAATGATCTGAAACAATTTTCTAATTGTTAAAATTAGTTTCATTCAAAAACAAATGCAAAATAAAAAAAAAACTGACTTAACCGCCTCACTCTCCGGACGTCTCACCCACTGAATATGTTTGGGATGAATTGGTTCGAAGAGTTCGAGAGAATACCCCAAAAGTGAGAGTGAGCTTTTTAGTGCTTAAAAAATGTTCGGGAAAGACTGTCACTCACGTGTTTCAAATCCTTTTGAAAAGAAGAATGTCAAGAATTTGTTAAACAGTGTGTGATTTTTTATTGACGAAAACTAAATACGGTGCTGTTGTATGATACTTTTTCAAAGAAAAGTTTTATAGAAAAAAAAGTAAAATTTTGCTTTGACGAAATAAAAGCTAATACACTGTAGTTACTAAGATTTTATATTTTACTTTAAAACATAGAAACATATCTCATGTTAAATTGATTTTTAAAGAAATGCAGGATTACCCTAAGTTTTTACCTGTTGTGGATGTATGGCAGTGAATATAGAACAATCTTTTCACTGCTGAATAGATAACTGGAGGCAGCATAAATTTGGTTCTACAGAACGATGCTGTAAATAGTGCTTAGGGAGTGAAGAAATGTTTGAAAAATGAAAGAAAATGACTATTCATACTAAGAATCAAAAAAAGGACATAATTCTTGCAAAGCAAGTTGAGGGCAAGTGAGCTGTTTTTTAAAAGCCTAGATTAGATGTGGCACACACTGAAAATATTGGATTGCCAGTGATACCGAACTCACTCAGTCAGTCAGTTAAGTGCCATACGTGATACACGCTTGGGCGATCATGTCTCGAAAGAGACATGACTGACTGGGCAGAAGATTATCCGGCAGGAGTTTGCCATTGCTTTCTGCGGTAGACTGGTTGCCGACCAAGGCTATAGAACCCAATCTGTCCTGTTATTTAGCCCATAACTGGAGGGAAGAGACGGATTAATACCTTTCCCAAGTGTATTTGTGCGTAATTGTTTTGGTGAGACGATTTATTGATGCGATGTTTAGTAATTTTGGCGCATGGTTTTCTAAGCCAAGTTTAGATGTGGCACAAGGCGGAAGTACGGAACACCCGGTGAGGATCGAACTCATTATTCAGTCGTAATTGATCGAGCGAGACACGCCTACTAAACGTTACACTTGGTCAAGGTGCCCAAAAAGAGAGTAAGAGAGCAAGAGAGATAAAGTGGCGAGCGTGTGTAAATGGTGGTAGGAAATAGCGGGAGAATTGGCAAAAGCAAAAACGGTAATGAGTTTCTCAAAGGAGGGAGATTTACGGAGTGGCCTGATCGTTCAAGACATGAGGGGTCACGGCATCGAGAAGAAGAAGAAGAAATAGCCCACCATCTTCAGCGTAGTTCTCATTTTTGGCTTTTCTTGATTGAAAACTATGATTCGATATCTGGCACGATTTAATACTCAACTACTTTCACGAGAGAAGTGAATGCGTCTTATATTGTGCAAACATTATACACAAATCAATATTTTGCTTCATAGCTACGCATAATGAGATGCGTATTAAAACAATGAATTTTAAAAAGAAAAAGACATGATATTTGTATGTATATCTAAAATTTTAGATATAAAAACAATATACGTAAATACGTGATTTGTTCACTGAAATAATAATCGCATAAAAATGATAATTTTACATAAAACTAAATAAATATAAACAAATGAAAAAATAAAATAACAATAAAATCATTTATTAATTTTCTTTTATTAGGCATTAAATCATATAACATAATATCCTCTGCTAACACAGAAAACTTAAAATATTTTAGTACGTAATTAAACATAAAATAAAAAGGTTTAAAAAATTAAGATATTTTACATCTGTTATAATATACGAGGGTCATTCTCTAAATAAGGTGTATTCTTCGGTATAAGGACTTCTAATACAGGTGGAAGCTTACTTTTTTAACGTATTCTCCCAGCAGTGCCACACACTTTTTCCCGTCTGTTCACAAGCTTCCGTTTTTTCTCAGCGTAAAAATCTTTAGACTGATGTCTCAGCCAATTGCTTACAGCAGTTTTGACTTCATCGTCACTTTTAAACTTCGTACCTCTCGTGAACACTTTCAAGGGACCAAACAGGTGAAAGTGTGAAGGGGAAAGGTCTGGGCTGTAAGGGGGATTAGGGAGCAGTTCTTAGCCCAGCTTGTTGATGGTCTGCACCGTTTGCGTTTTTGGCACCCACCGGAATTTGACATTCGAATAGACAAGGTCATTATGGACAATTTTGTGTGCTGTCCCAACAGATAGGCTCAAAGTCCTTGCAATGTCATCCACTGTTACTCTTCTGTCAGACTGAATGAGGTCATTGACTGATTCGATCACCCCAGGAGACGTTACTTCTCTAGACCTTCCAGGCCCGTCTTCATCCTCAACACTGTTCCGTCCTTCTTTAAAAAAATTAGCCCACTTGTAGAAATTTTTTGGTTGAAACATATGGCACCATACAACTTTTGAAATTCTCCTATGAATTTCAACTGGTTTGGACCCTTCAGCAACCATGACTTAATAACTAACCTCTGTTCAATCCTGGAGCATGCTTCTTGGCCGGCCATCTTTGTTAATCCCCAAAATCTCTCAAAGCTTTTTTGCAATCTGTAAAAAAAATTAAATCCCTTTGAAAAAGAAGTAAACGAAAAAAAATTAAAAAAAACGTAAGGTTCTTTCTGTATAAGAAGTCCTTATACCGAAAAATCCACCTTATTTATTGAATGAACCTCGTAATACTTAATATAATATATATTTATATATTTACATCTGTTGTAATTTAATACGTAATATCTAAAATTATATATAAATAGAATTTTGCCTGTGTGTGTGTGTCTGTGTCTGTGTGTATCCATTACCTATAGACTCCGAAACAGCTGAACCGATTTTCTTGAAAATTTACACATTTGTACTATAAGCATCTGCGAGTATTCTTAGCTAGGGTTTCTGTCGAGGTACCCCGATAAATATCAAAAATCGATAAAAAAAATATCGGGTTATAGAAGGAGTGGTCCGATTTTAATCAAATTTGATACACTCATAGACAAAGACATAAGAAACGATATTCAGAAGTTTCACGGTTGCTGTTCTTACAATAGTGCAGACAATCGATAATATATATACATAAAAGGCAAGATGCTTGTGTGTGTATCTGTTTATTTGCCTGTATGTCTGTATTTTTTCAGCCCTTTTATTTTAGTTTTTGCTTCGGGTTTGGCTCTAAGTAGGTATAATTGTAGTTCTTAGTCTCAGCCATGATACCATTTACTAAGAGGTCTTATTTAGCCTTCAAAATTCAGTTTACGACGAAAAAACTTATTTGATATCGATAGCAGGAAATCAAAATTTGACTTACATCTATTCATTTTTCTTTCATTCTACGGTTTCGCTTTAACTGGAAACAACTATTGCTTTTTAGTCTTTCGTGCCAACATCCAAAGAGTTTGAGATCCAGGACTATGGGTTAGTTGTAAAGTTTTTATTACACCCGAGTAACGCCGGGATATACTTCTAGTATAATATAGTACATACTATAAAATAAAACTGTCGTATTTGACGGCATATAAGGTGCAGTTTTTTGCTGTTTTTTGCCATATGAAGGTTTAATATTCGTGATAACTGAAATTAGCTGGCAAATTAGCTGCCTCCTATTACCTTAGACTTTAGAGTAACTTTTCATATACATATTTTCATTATTTTAAAGGCTATATATATGCAGATTAAAAGTGTTATCATTGATAATATTCATTATATTAATTTCAACACGTTTAATAGTATGCTTAATGATAATAATTGCTTTAATTTTATTTTGTTTTTTTACCTTTGGATATAATAATTATTTTTAGAACAGTGTTCATTTTTTCCTATTATTTTTCGTTTAATTGTAATCATACCTTGTTTAATCAAAATCATACCTCATAAATAAGCTAGTAAAAAGCCAAACGTTACTAAGGATTGGAAGTTGTGGAGAGCCACAATCACCCATATACTGAAGGGACACGGCACATGGAAGAATAAGTTGAAATTAATTCTTCTAGGGACGGATATAAGCGTTGTATACATAAAAAAATATGTATAGATAAGTTCTGAATTATACAAACATTTTAAAATAAAATGTATTGATTTATTTAATAGTGAAATAATTTCGAGGGTTCTGTAAAATGTCCGGAGAGATATGGAAGACGCGGATCAATTAGACAAATGTACAGTTCCAGCTGTTTCAACATCTCGAAATGTTAGGTGGCACATCAACTGAATAAAAAACGAAAGAAAAACTTACCTTAGCCGACAGGGCTTTGTCAATATCATCCTATGAAATTTGAAAAAATTATCACTCGACCAGCGGTCGAGAGCGAGGGAAAATTTACTCGCCCCAAAATCATTTTACTCGACCAACTCCATTTTCTTAATAGTCGCCTTACCTAAGCATAGTGCGAAGCGCTGATGGAAAACAAAAAATAAAAATTTTGATTCAAATTTCTAACGTGTTAGAAAGGATTTAAAAAAATAATAACAACAAAATTTTATCTATCCTCTTAATAATAGCATAAACATGTTGATGATAAAACTTTGTATTCAGTTTGAGCTCTTTTAACATCATATGCTGTTTTTTTTTTTTTTTGGCAATTGAGTGGAGGTACCTAAATTCTTAGTTTCTTTCTTCTGTTTGACTACAACCTCCATATCATATTATTAATTTTACTGATTCTTTGTTGATTTGCCCTGCTGAAAATGGGGCATGGCGTCTTATACACCCGTCTTATATGCCGTCAAATACGGTAAGACATTTTGGTAAAGCAACAAATCATTTTGTTTTATTCTCCTACGCATATAATTTGTTGATCAAATTTGTCTGGAAAACCGGAATGGGGGGAGGTGCAAGGGAAGAAACTGTTAGAATAGAACTTACATCTAGCAATTTCAGCTGTAAAATGATGATATTTACTTGCCAATTTAGCCAGTTAAGTGCCATATGTGATACAAGATTTTAGGCGATTATGTCTCGAAAGAGACATGACTGACTGGGCAGAAGATTATCCCGCAGTAAGTTGCTATCGTTTTCTGTGGTAGACTGTTTGCCAGCCAAGGCAAAAACCATATCTTTTCTATTATTTAACCCATAACTGGAAGGAAGAGACGGATTAATATTTTAGGAACTTGATATAATATGTATTATGCAGTGTAATCTTGCCAGGTGGATGTCTACTTTCGTATTCGACTAACCGTCGACTGCGATCGTCCAACATCGACTGACCCCCGTTTCTATTACTACTTCTAGTTAAATTACGTGGGAGAGTCTATTCACTATAGAATAGATGTGTTTCACCATGACAGACTCAGCTTCTGGAATTTATCCTTGGCCATACCAGTATGCCTTCGGATCTCCGTATCGCACATTCGCCCCTTTTAGATTTCCTCACATCCACGACTTATATTTGTCATTTTGGCCTCTTTTAAATTAGCAGTTAAAAGTTGAATTTGCATGTTTACTACAAGGTGACTACTTTATAAGAATTCTATGAAAAAAAACTTATATTTCCGAAATGATGTATTTTCTAAAAATTATTTCACCACAAGCAAGGTAGTTTTACTGCCACTGTTGCGCAGGAAGAGGGGTACATAGAGGGAAAATTATGAGAAAGAGTGGTAGGTTATTGGGGGTGTCAGGAGTAGGGTAATAAAATATGTGAATACTGGATGCGTGTTAGTGAGATAGGACATGACTATTGACCTTACATTTAAATTCTTGGAGATTTTATCTGTTGGAAAGGAAGTATGCGGAAGGGAATCCCACAGGCGGGAAGTGCGAGAAAAGAAGATGTTAAAGTAGAAATTGTGGTTACATTTTATCGGTTTCACTGTAAAAGGGTAAGACCAATTTGCTAGTCTAGTAGAGTACATTCATACATAGGGGGCACCAGTGAGCTAAGTTCATCGGCGGAGAAGACACATCACGCCGGTGAGATAACGACTGCAGCCGAGCTGCCAAGTAGGGATCGATCACATTACAGATTCTCCGTTGGATTCTGTCAAGAAGCCCGAGGTGAATAGCAGGAGCACCCGACCAGTTGTGGCAGCAATATTCAATACACGGGTGGATGGTAGAATTATGTATTTACATTATTTCCATTGTACGGAATATTGATCACATGTTTCTTGTCATATTCACGACCTTTCGGCCGTTGTACACTACAAACTTTTCCATGTTATTAAAAGTTTGAACCAAATCCTTTATTTTGATTTCTGGTAAAGATTGGTTTTATTTCAAGAGTCATTTTACTTTCGGATGTTTTAGCTTTTTCAGTTTAACTGAAATCCGTAAGATTTTTTTTTAACTCACTGCTGTCGCTCAGGTATTTAACTCTCAACAATTTGAGTCTTGTCACTGGATCCAACCAAAGCTTTTATCCACGGAACAATGTGCCCTTGAGGGCACTTGAATTCTATGCGTAAAAATTAAAACATACTGCGAAATCTTCGCACGTTCCAAAAAGTAGATATTATTACCACAATCTAAGTCCATGATATTCTCCTGAGTATTTAACCCATTTTGCGCTCAAAAGTTAATTTACCTGCAAATAATTGTAACGAGGTGCAGCGTTTTTTTTACACCCCCAGAAAATATAGTTGATTCCAAATCACTGAGAGTAATTCTGTTAACAAAGCCGAACAGGCGTGTTTATAAGTTGTTTTGGCCTAATGTATTTTTAATGATTTCTCTTTTCTCAAATTCTCGGCCAGTGTTTTACAAATAGTCGAAAAAAGTTGATAAATGCCATCAGGTAATGGCTTCTCTCTTGAAATCTTTCATCCAGCTGTTTTTATGTCTGGGGGTCATTTGTTGAGGTTGGGAAAATGTGTGTGGACGATCAAAACCACGAATGTTGAATTTGACAGAAGATAAACAAGAGACAATAAAATAAGAATATTTTTTTATTACTTTGAATATACGCTTTTACGTCGTCGTCGTGCTGGAGAGCGTCGTCAGTGATGTTCTGAATTGGGTCATTGGGCAGTTTCGGGCCTTTCAAACATCATACCTCACCAAATCGACCCCATCAGAGCTGATCAGCCACTGACGTGCCCAACTCTAAATTTAACAGTCTGCAGACTCTGACTTCTTCTTCTTCTTCTTCTTCTTTTTCTATGTGCCCTGCCACTTCAGGACGTAGGCGATCATGGCTTTCCACGTTTCCCTTTCCCTGGTGGCTCTGAGCACGCCTTCTCCTGTTACACCATGCAATCCTCGTTCCACCTGATTAAGTCCTTCAAATATGTTATCCGTTGCTTTCCCCTGTCTCTCTTTCTTTCTATCTGGCCTGTTAATATCAGATTCTCCAAGCCCTCCTTCCTCATTGCGTATCCCAGGAACTTCAGTTGTCTCTTCTTGATGCTCAGTATTAATTTCCTTTTGGTTTCTATCATTTCCAAGACCTCATCGTTGCTCACATGCTCGATCCATGATATTAACAGCATTCTTCTTTAGAACCACATTTCAGTTGCTTCAAGTTTTTCCTTCATCTTTGATGATATTGTCCAGCATTCACTGCCATCTTGAAGAACGGACAGCACATAGCAATCCAGTACTCTCTTCCTTGTTTCTAGCGAAATTGTCCTGTTTCTTAATACTTTTCTCAACTTCTGGAATGCTTCCTTGTGCTTTTGTATCTCAGGAATATAAATGTATAGAAACTGATGTGACCATAAAGTGAGGGTTCAGTTTATATATTATTGTAATATGGAACTGATCCCCCACTTTCTGTAGAACCACATTTCAGTTGCTTCAAGTTGTTCCTTCATCTTTGATGATATTGTCCAGCATTCACTGCCATATTGAAGGACGGACAGCATGTAGCAATTCATTACTCTCTTCCTAGTTTTTCGCGAAATTGTCCTGTTTCATAATACCTTACTCAACTTCTGGAATGCTTCCTTCGCCAGCCAATTGGCCTTCGGATCTCTGTGTCGCACTTTCCGTCTTCTATTATTAGGCAACCCATACCCCTCTGTCACGCATTAGATTGGAAGTTGACCAACAGTCAATTGCAATGTTGTGAGCTCTATTTAAGTTGATTATAGGGAGAAGTATTTTCCTTCTTTTATGTGGATACTCGTCGGATCTTGGAAAGGTAATTATGTGCTTACCGATTTTTATTTTTTCCTTTTTACTTTTTTTCCAGGTTGATCTCCCCAACTGATAATTATTGTTATTAAAAAAATGTAAACTTAAAATATTTCTAAATTTACATTGTTTTTGAGATTAAGATAGAAAAAGACTTATGCAGCGTGTTAAAACAAAAATAAATATGTAAATATATGTCGTTTGAAACATGTTAAACAAGTAAACTTAGAAAATTCGATTAAATCTATACATTAATGTGTTAAAATTAACTTGTGAGATTAATAAATAAAATCAAATTTACGATTTTGATCGTTACGCAAAAAAAAAACAAAGAAAAAAAGAGTGTGCATTTACTACAGAGAAATTTCGACCATAGAAAAAGGTATATTCAAGGAACATTTTTATGACAGTTACTTGAAAAAGAATTAATTGGTTGAACTCTTTTGGTGATACAGTTAATGGGGGACATAAACTAAGTCAGGTACCTTTGTTCTCGAAACGTTCTACTTTCTACCCGGTATGGTACGAAAGATTGCTTACCTCAACTTTGTTTTGCACTAAACATTCTTCGTGGATTTTTTTTGTTTTTTTTACGCATGGACAATAAGTGAAAAGTGTCGCTTTTGCTAATAGTGCTTTCAACGAATTAGATGCCATACGTGATACACGCTTGAGCGATCATGTTTTGAAAGAGACATGACTGAGTGAGCAGAAGATTTTCCCGCAGTTGTTTGCGATTACTTTCCAACCAAGGCTATAGAACCCAATCTACCCAATTTAACCCATAACTGGAGGTAGAAAAGACGGATTAATACCTTTCCAATGGGCGTTTGTGGGTAAATGAATGCAAGGAATTCGATTGTATATCTGGCAAAAACAGATGTAGGTCGTGTAACAATAGAATAATAATTAGCAAGTAGTTTCGGAATACCATTCAATTCTATTTAAGACAACAAGAACTATTACCATTGTTGGTGTTTACAAGCTGAAAAATTAAAAAAAAAAGTATCTCATGCCAAGATGGAATCTTTGTGGATATGTGAAACAACCACACTTTACGTACCTTCATTACAAAAAAGAGCGGAAACGTTATAACTTATTTCAGAATAAATCGGTGCCAGGATTTTCTCAGCGTACTTTACCTCCTCTACCATAACAATAGTCCCAATAATTTAACATCAGACGTCATATATATATATATATATATATATATATATATATATATGACGTCATATATATATATATCAGAAGAGAAACTATATACATAAATTTAGATATATCTGTGTTGTATGTGACCACTTCCCACCTAAAACATATAGGCAGTTGTCACAACGTTGCAATAAGCACTCTTTCATATACGCTATGTTCAAAATTCATGATGTCCAAAATTCATGATGCCCAAAATGGAATTTTTTTATATTATTTTTTTATATTTTTACGAACATTCTAAGAATATTGCTACAGTATTCATAGCTGATTCTATTAATTGTCGGCTTAATATATATATATATATATATATATATATATATATATATACAGTACTGTGCAAAAGTATTAAAACAAGAACTATTTTATTTTTTATGAGGCATCAAATTTAAGTTTAAATCACCCCTGTCCAAACATTTTTGCACACTACCGGTAGTGTGCAAAAGTATTAGGACATGGGTGATTTACCTGAAAACCTCACTGAAATTCAAATAGAGTGAAAAGCTAAACCTTTGTAATAATCATTTAACTAAAAACAAAGAGGAAGGAATGCTTCGGTATTTGAATTGACCCCCACAACGCCCTGATCTCAATCCTATTGAACATTTATAGAATATTTTGGATAAAAAAATTGATAAATCTAATGTTGCATCGCAAGACACACTTGGGGAACAAATACAAGCTGCTTGGCAGGAGATACCATTAGATACATTGAAGAAGCTTGTGATGTCAATGCCTGACAGAATGAAGGCTGTGATTTAACCAAAAGGCTATTATACTACCTATTAAATTTTTGGAACAAGTATTTTTTCTTGATAAAGCATTTGCTGAGTAAATGAAATAAAATTACTTTAATTAAAATGTTTATTTTCTGTCAATATGCCTCATAGAAGATAAAATAGTTCTTGTCCTAATACTTTCGCACAGTACTGTATATATGATTGGAGTTACTAATAAAAATATTTTTTCGCTACACAAGAGCTGTCGTGTTTCCGTGCTATAAGGCAATATAACCCTTAGTATATTACCTGATGAGGTATAGCACCGACACACGACAGCAATTCTATAGCGAAAAATGTTTTTATTATTGTTGTAACCTAAAAAGGTTACTGAACGAGAAATAATCATCACGGAGGTTTGAACATGAAACAGAAATCTTTATAACAATAACATAATACAATACTCGCCACCAGCGTGTAGCAAATAACTTCTGATAATGGTGAACTGCTAGACAGCCAAGTAGGTATTTAACTGCCACCCCACTTGAGAAAAAATATGGCTTTTTTAATGAGGATAATGCAAACCATATAAAGCAGGCGAAAATTTAATGTCTACTTTTCTCAGTCGAGACTCTACCCTTCGGCGGAACCTTGTCTAGGTTACGCTCTGCTCGAAGGCAGATAGTCCGACAATGTAAGAACTGCGTCTGAACGACGTTAACCGCTAGATAACAATAAAGATATTTAGTTGCCTCCTCAATTGAGACACAATTTGCCACAAGAATTTTAATGAAGGCAAACCGAACAATATAGCTCGGGCAAAATTTTAGTCTACTTTTCCTTAGACGAGACTCTACGTTTCGACGGAGGTTTGTCTAGGTTACTCACCGCTTCGTCAGTCGGAGAGTAACACACACACACATACATACAGAGAAAGAGAGAGAGAGAGAGAGAGAGAGAGAGAGAGAGAGAGAGAGAGACCGACACCGACAATGTCAGGAGAGTGTCTGAGCAACGTTAATTGCTAGACAGCTATATAACGCTTCTCACAATAGGGTCGAACCGATTTATGACGATTGCAACATACCCCATTAATGTTCATAGGTACGTATATAACAATTCTAAACTCTAATTAAATGCTCTCCTACGTATCGAGCGTTGTTAAAATGTATCTGCTACAAACTGTGGAGTATCAATCCATTACTTCTTAGTAACACTAAAGTCATCCACTTACAAGCCTGTTTCGCTGTATCACAGCTCGTCAGTGTGGCTAGACACATCCACTTGCTTCTGGCCGGGATCGAAACTCGACCGATTTGGTGTCAGTCGGAGTCGCTACTCCCTAAGACATCGACGCATGGAATCAGAGAAGGGAAATTTTGACGTGTTGTATATAAACAGTGTATACACACCGGGCCGAGTGGTTACGGAATCCCTAAACAGGGCCGAGTAGAAACACGATCGTCGCGGCTGCGACTCCGAGTGGCCGATTCGACTGCCGAAACAGGATCAGGACCATAAGCTGATGTGGCCGTCTTCGATGGCTGATCAACCGCCGGGAAGATATATATATATATATATATATATATATATATATATATATATATAATCTCATACTACTATTCAAACGCTATCAAGTTTTAGTGCTCAATGCACCATTATTAGGCAGTGAAACTTTGTTTAGTTATGGGGCCATATTTGTATATAGATAAAGAAAATTTAAAATAAAAAAACTAAAAATATATATATATATAATAAAAATATAAAAAAATGCCAGCATATTAGTTCAATGTATTGGAGTAGGACGTTATTACAGCTTAAAAGAACTGTTGGTGTAGATTAATGAATATTGAGACATTCATGTAGCGACGCATGTATACACAGGAGGAAGTGTCAGTTTTTTTAAATAATAATTGTACAAAAATGTAGCCTATTTATTATTCTGCGACGGGAATTAAATTAAAACAATAAATAAATAAAATGTCTATCTCAAATATTTTGTTAATATGAAAACACTATTTTAATGCAAGAAAATAGACATAAGGCGAAGATTAATTGTTAAAGGCAGAATATATATATATGAATTGGGATCAAGTATGCATTGAAAGTCGACAAAGTGATAGGATAAGAAATAAGGAAGAAACGTTTCTAGATTGGTCATGTTTCACTCGCTTTTATTAAAAATTCTTCAGCAAATTAAATGCGTAGATAAAAAAATATTTCTTATTTTTATTTTTTTCCTCCATATTTCATTCTCTGAGGAAGTTCGCCTTCTTTTTTACTTTCACTAGCTTCTTTGCATCTTAATAGCCGTAAAGCGTTGCTTGGTGGGAATTGATTTAAAATACGTTATATCTGTAAACCTTTTGTACTATGTCCGCATCATATCAAATATATTGTCTTCTAAACTCTAATAGCCAATGCGGGGAACGATTTAAAATAGTAGTGATAAAAAACTTTTTAAATATATCTAAACTTATTTATAAATGGAACTTTGTCTCTGTGTGTGTGTCCGTTACCTATAGACTCCGAAACAGCTGAACCGATTTTCTAGAAAATTTACACAGTTGTACTATAATCGTCTGCGAGTGTCCTTAGCTAGGTTTTGTGTCGAGGTATCCCCGATGAATATCGAAAATCCATAATCTAAAAACTCGGGTTATAGAAGGAGTGGTCCGATTTTAATCAAAGTTGATACACTCATAGACAAAGACATAAGAAACGATATTCAGAAGATTTTGCAGTTCTTATAATAGTGCAGAAAATTTGATATCGAAACCTCGAAATCAAAATTTAACTTAGATTCGTTCATTTTTCTTTCAGTTTACGGTTTCACTTTAACTGGAAACAACTATTGCTTTTTAGTCTTTCGTGACAAGGTACAAAGAGACTGAGCTCCAGGACCATGGGTTATTTTTAAAGCTTTCATTACACCCGAGCAATGCCTTGTTATACTGCTAGTCACTCATAATTTCCTCTTCTTAAAGAATATTTCTAATCATCTAAAACATATAAAAACACATTAAGGAACAATAATTTTTCCAAATACATTATCGATAAACAAATAAAATTCTTGTAACTATAATCCACAAAACAAACAATAAGAACATCACATAACAAAATATCAGCATATTTTACTGGAAACGGATGCGCAATAATTTTAAGAAGGATGAATTTACTATATGAAGAATTATTAAATACCATATTTTTGCTGTAAATACCTGATAAACATCAAAAAACTATAACATATCTCAGAAAATAGAAAACTGCAAAGATTATTGTCACTAATCAAAATATTTCTATCAAATTTAAACTAGCGATGATTAAAATATTATATCAATTTCACTGTCCATTGAAAACAGTTTTTAAAACAGAAGTTTAATGTAAGAAAATAGACATAAGGGAAAAGATTAATTATCAAAGGCACAATTACTAGATTTTAGAGATAACTGGTAAGGAAAGTGAGCGTATAATGCAATGTAACACTCAATTAAATTTAGGTTTAATGTATATATAATTAACTAAAAGAGGTAGGATAATAGTTTACAGCAATTAGTAAACCGTTGGAGATAATTTTAGATATATGTAAGAGTGTGAATTTTCTTATGGTCACTGTAAGTAGTAATTACATTACGTTGGTTTAATAGATTAGTTTTTCGGAATTTAATTATATAGATTTTTCTTGTAAGTAAAGAAAACAAATTTCATGCAACAATTTAGATGTTCCAGAAAATGTGTGCTATTATTATAAAACTTATAATCATATATCTATAAATACTCTACTTCTTTATTGAGTATTTTTTATAAAAAGTAAATACTAAACTGTAGAATATATATTCATTAGTTTAAGTCACTACCTAGGTTTCACCTAATCTGATCTCTTTTATATATATCTAAACATATTTATAAATGGAACATTGTGGATGCGTGTGTATGTGTGTGTCTGTGTGTCCGTTAACTACAGACTCTGAAACGGCTGAACCAATTTTTTTTGAAACTGTACACAGTTGTACTATAAGCGTCTGCGAGTGTTCTGAGCTAGGTTTTGTGTCGAGGTACCCCAGATAAATATCGAAAATCGATAATCGAAAAAATCAGTTTATAGAAGGTGTGGTCCGATTTTAATCAAATTTGATACACTCATAGACAAAGAGATAAGAAACGATATTCAGAAGTTTCAAGGTCGCAGTTCTTACAATAGAGCAGAAAATCGATAATATATACAGACACAAAGACAGATAAACAGACACACACGCAAAAATTTTGCCTTATATATATATATATATATAAGGCAACATTTTTGTGTGTGTGTCTGTTTATCTGTCTTTGTGTATGTATTTTTTCAGCCCTTTTATTTTAGTTTTTGCTTCGGGTTTTGCTTTAAGTAGGTATAATTGTAGTTCTTAGTCTCAGCCATGACACCATTTACTCAGAGGACTTATTTAGCCTTCAAAATTCAGTTTACTACGACAAAATCTTATTTGTTATCGATACCAGGAAATCAACATTTGACTTACATCCATTCATTTTTTTCAGTTTACGGTTTCGCTTTAACTGGAAACAACTATTGCTTTTTAGTATTTCGGGCCAACGTCCAAAGAGTCTGAGCTCCAGGACCATGGATTAGGTTTAAAGCTTTTATTACACCCGAGTAACGCCGGACTATACTGTTAGTATATATATATATATATATATATATATATATATATATATGTGTGTATAATGAACGAAAACACAAACTAATTCAAATAGATGTTAGTTTATATGACAATGAGAGAAAGAGAAAGATGATCGAATTACTGTCATGATCACATTATGATTGTTTTTTCAGCGAATATCGGAATCTAAATAAAAGTCATTAAATATCCACAGACATGCAAACGAATGGGAATTTAGAATGATTCAATTATTTGATAAATTATCAAGAAGTCCGAGGAAGAGAAAAGAACATCCTGGAGTAAATTGAGACAACTACAAAAAGCATTCATTGACACCTTCCATGGCTGAATTTTACAGGAGAGGCCAGGACGGCTAAATGCGTACGGGACGATTCAGTTGATGGCTTTGTAACACCATTTCTCGAACCGAACAATCTAGGAGGTGCGAGACAGACGAATATATTGATCTATTGATAGCAATTCAAAGAAAGTGATTACGCTTTTAAGAGGAGAGATTTGTAAATATAATTCGATTACTAACAAAAGAAAACAAATGAATGTACAGGATGGGGAAGAGAGGACGGACGTTTTTAAAATGGTTATTACTCAGTTTCAGGACGGGGGACATATATCCGATATGCACTATTCAGTCTGTGGTGACTTCGAATTTTTTTTCCTTTTCAGTTGAAACTATGGCGCTGTCGACAATTGACCCGCCACAGTTTTCTGACAATCTTTGCCAGCCTTTTTCCTCTGATTATTCAATGTGAGATTACTTTTTTGGGTAAACCTCAAGACACGTATATATATATATATATATATATATATATAGTGTATCGAGGCAGCAGATAATTTCTAAGCATATACTGTTAAATATAAGAGACAGTGAATGTCTATTATGTTTAGTCATGAGCTGTTCTAAACACCGTATTTTGACTTTAATTTCAGGTGAAAATAAAAACAAAAATTCTCCAATTTAATAAAAAAATTATCCAAATGTTAGCGATTATGTTATTCCTTGACAAAAAATGAATTATTGAATGAAAGAACAGAAATTATGACTAACTGTAACCATACCATAAAATACCTATTAGGTTCATACAACCATGGCTAAAAACGTTATAATTTCATCTAATTTTAAAAATTATGAATTCAAAAACGTGAGCGTTCAAAAATCACACACAAAAAAAAAAACTGTAAAAAATGGTAAAATCAGTTATTGCAAATCGCCTAAAGACACTACATGGTAGAAATTTAGGTCGTGTAATAATTTGTTTACAAACGAAGAATATATATATATATATATATCCTTTGAGATTTGACAAAAAGATATCACTCGACAGCGACGGAAAAATTTAGTCGCCCCAAAATTATTTTACTCGACCGACTTCATTTTCTTAATAGTCGCCTACGTAAACATCGCGTGAATCGCTGACGAAAAACAAAAAATGAAATTTTAATTAAAATTTCGAACGTGTTAGAAAGAATTTAAATTTAAAAAAAAATTAATAACAACAATATTGGATCTTTCCTCTTAATAATAGCATAAACATTTTCAGTCCTTTTAACATCATGATATGCTGTTTTTGTTTGTTTTTCTTTTTTTGGCAACTGAGTGGATGTACCTAAATTCGTAGTTTCTTTCTTCTGTTTGACTACAACCTCCATCTCATAGATGATAAAAAATAACAAATCTAATTTTCTCAATGACTTTCTATAAAAAAATACTTACTTGTATAATTTGTTTTTCGGTGCGTGGTTGAAAGAAGTATGCGTATTTTTTCTTTCACTCAAATGTTCGTTTTTACATTTTGTAAGCGGAGAGGAAATATAGATGTTGAGTCAAGGATAATGTTTTTCCAAATGAGTTTCTAAAAATCTGTGAGAGTCTTTAATCTGGACAACAGGGACATTTTGGCTCCACTCTGGAAGCGTTAATTACACGAATGTTTACACTGACCGGTACGATAAAAGCGATACAGAAGCTTGTCAATCTAAATTACATTTGTCAGATCTTGCTTTTACGATAGTGGAACGTCAATGTCTTTTTTAACCACACATTTAGAAGTAAATCAGTCGCCAATTTTAAGACCAAAAAGTTAAATAATGTCATTGTAGCTCATTCTAAGTTACTTGTGAATCTTCAATGGCATACTTTAGTATGGTAAAAGGAATCAGATTTCCTTTTTCTATATTTGAATGGACACGTTTCATTGCAAGATTTTTAATCAACCGCGGGCGAGTAAAGCAATAGACTTTAATCGTTCCAATTAACTTTTTAATCGACTGAGGTGAGTGAAATCTCAATGGCTGTATATATATATATATATATATATATATATGTGTGTGTGTGTGTGTGTGTGTGTGTGTGTGTGTGTGTGTGTGTTTGTAAGCAGCTCTCAACACGAGTCCGCCATGATTGCAGACCGGAACGAAAAAGTGCTCGACGCCATATAAAATAACAGGGCTTTTCAACGTTAAGAAATAAAATTAAGGCGTACAGTGTCCGAGTACTGCCATAAGTTCGTAATGCTAACTTTTATTCCCCAAGTCATGACTGAGATAGACAAATAAAAATTATGCATGCACTATGTTCTTTTTTCGATGTCAGTTTGCTAGCCTGGAATTTAATTCATATATATATATATATATATATATATACTACCAGCCATCATTATTAGGTCGCTCTAATTTTTAAAAAAATGATGTATTTCATACTATTTTCAGTATTTTTTGCCAAGAGGATAATTTTAAATAAAAATAAAATTGTTCTTTTGTTATTATTACTTTGCAAAATCTTACAAGGCAAGGAAGCAAAGATGAACTCGTCCAAACCACTCTAAATTTCCTTCATTTTTCGTTGATGAAACTGCATTATAGGTAATTATTAAATATTTATAAATTCATTTCATGCACATGTTATTGTGCAGTATTAACAAAAGCACCATTCTAATTTTATTTACAATTATTCACTTCGTAATAAAAACTAAAAAATAGTATGAAATACATCATTTTTTTAAAACAGTGGGTTTGCCTAATAATTATGGCTAGTAGTGTATATCCAAATAAATAAGAGCAAAGAAAATAATTGCAACGTTAAAAACATTAATTTAAAAGTGTGATCAATTTAGAAATAGAGCAATGAATATTTGTTATTAATTATTTCTTCATAACATGTGAAAACTACAAGCCACTACAAACTTGTGCATTTTATTTGAACGTTGAAAGAATGTCTCATTTTTCTATTTTCATTTTTTTTAATCGTTTCACCCCAAGCAAGGTGTTACCGCCAGTGATGAGCAGCGGGGGGGGGGGGGGGCTACATAAGGGTAACAGTTGAGACAGGAGGATAGTGAAGAGAAAGACGAACCAGTTACAGGGGGTGTCAGAAAAAGGGCAACAGAAGGATTGGAAAACAGGTGTGAAGACAGTTGTGACGGTAGAGAGAAATGAAAAGAACAAGATATACGGGGTGATATAGAAAGAGTGAAGAGAAAGACGAACCAACTACAGGGGGTGAAAGAGAAAGGGCAAGAGAAGGATAGGAAAACAGGTGTGAAGACATTTACGAAGGTAGAGAGAAAGGAAAAGAACAAGATATACGGGGTGATGTAGAAAGAGTGAAGAGAAAGACGAACCAACAACAGGGGGTGAAAGAGAAAGGGCAAGAGAAGGATAGGAACACAGGAGTGAAGACAATTGTGAAGGTAGAGAGAAATGAAAAGAACAAGATATACGGGGTGATGTAGAAAGAGTGAAGAGAAAGACGAACCAACTACAGAGAAAGAGAAAGGGCAAGAGAAGGATATGAACACAGGAGTGAAGACAGTTACGAAGGTAGAGAGAAAGAAAAAGAATATATACAGAAAGAACTGGAGTCAAGTGAATAAAAGATGGGTATTGACATTGCATTTAAGTTCCTGGACGTTGTAGCCGCCAGGAAAGCAAGTATATGGAAGAGAGATCCACAGGCGTGAAGTGCAGGAAAAGAAGATGGTAGAGTAGAATTGTCGGCTGCATCTGGTTGATCTAACTGTAAATAGGTGGCACCTTTTTGCCAGTCTCGTCATCAAGTCGTTAATAATGATGATCGCATTTGTCTTCTCTGAAAAAATATGCATTGTAACCCAAGTGAGGTCATACCACGAACCGAAGGGACATGCGATCAATCCGTCTCGGAATGCAAAACTAATATCTGATGTATTCGTAGTGAATTTTCTTGTAGAAATCTATTAATTGGAAAACAAGTGCGTCGTTTAGATTCCACCGACATATTTTCAAAACAATTATCTCAACTTAGCTAGTTAAAGTTATATAATAAACATACCTATACAAATGGATATGCGTTGTGGTGCAGTGGGTATTGACTCGGAGCGAGAGAACGAGGTGCCAATTTCGAATTCCAGTTGAATTACTTGTATTCACTTACGCACAAATACCCTGGGGAAAGTTTTTAATCCGTCTCTTCCCTCTATTTATGGGTTAAATAATAAAACAGACTGGGTTCTATAGCCTTGGCTGACAACCAGTCTACCGCAGAAAGCAATGGCAACCTACTGCTGGATAATCTTCTGCCCAGGCAGTCATGTCTCTATCGAGACATGATCGCCCAACTCCTGTATCACGTATGGAACTTAACTCACTGACTGATTATAATAGTTGAAAAGATGATTAAATCTTCTACTGGGCACAAAGTGGGGGATCAATTTTATATTATTATGAAGTAATAAACTGATCCCCCACTAATTACTACTTAATAATATAATACATCTCTTTCCCCTACTGCGGAATAATCTTCTCTCCAGTCAGTTATGTCTCGAAAGAGCCATGATCGCCCAAAGCCTGTATCAGGTATGGCACTTGACTGACTGACCTATACAAATATATGTATATATGCCGGGGTAAGTATGGTACCCCAATGAACTTATCGGGTTACGATAAATGTGACAAATGACATGGTATATTTGTTCTATTTTCTTGATCTAGCATTATAATTTTTCGCTTCGCTAGCTAAAATAAAAAGAAAAGAAAAAAAATTTAAAGATATATTGAGAACGATACTCTTGTTTTCCGACCAGCAGGTTACTAAATGAAAATTTGCTATGAATGCCACAGAGAGAAATTTTGGTTGGTTGAGATGAAGATGGTGGGGATATGGCCTCAGTTGGTTTACTATGTACATTTTTTTAGAAGACAAAAACCGGTTAGAACAATGGCAAATACATTCATATCCACCAAAACGTGGTTTCTGTTCGTGCAACATAGAGGTTCTGCATTGATATAGGCTTTTGCAAAATCATGATATTTGTGTCTCTCATACCACGTCGTTAGGTTTGTTACTGTTATTTACAACAATAAAACAGAAAAAAATCCCCGTTGCCAAAGAATCAATAAACACGACGGTTTTTTGGCACGAGAAAATTGTGAGCAATACTTTACTAGGAAAGATTTTCGACACGTGCTTTTCCGGGTGATGGGCAATTACTCTGCTTTGATTGTATAGAATTTGGATGAAAGCCACGTTTTATTCTGTGCTATTAGTTAGGTGAAAAAGTTCCCTTTGTTTTCCTGACATATGTCCAAACGTTCTAGTACTCGGACTTCTTTCTGGAAAAAGGTTTTATTAAACGAGAAATCAACCTCGCTAAAACTTTTTTTTAAACGTTTCACTGCAAGCAAGATGAAGCCGCTACTGGTGCCCAGTGTGAGGGAAAATATAATATACATAATAAAGCCTAAGAAACGATAAGAGATAGATGGAGTTCAAAGAAATAAAAGGTTGCATTTAAATTTTTGGAGATTGTAGCTGTCGGAGAAGCAGGTCAATGGAAGGGAGTTACACAGACGAGGCATACGTGAAAAAATAACTGTTAAAGTAGAAGTGTGATTATATATAGTCATTTCAAAAGTAAAAGGTTTGGTCTAGATGCCAATCTAGTATCACTGGTCAATGCTTATACGGCAGCAACTTACGATAGAAATAAAATTAAAAATATGAGCAATAGATTCAAATTTTTTCCAACAACTTTGTCTATATATTCAGCTGAACAAGTAACACAATTGCAGACGCTTATAAATCCATTCGGAAATCAAATGAAACCCACAAAACTTTGAATTGCATTGAATCTTTATTGAAACGCTTTTTGTTAAGGTTACAGCTCCCAGCGGTGTTATAAGTCATGCAAGAAAACCCACTAAACTAGTAATCACCTACACTCATGTATATCAAGACACCGAGCCTACCTTACTTCGACAAGATTAAACAATAATGCAAAATTTCTAATACTAATAAGTTACCTAAGTTTTTCCCAATTCTGGTGACCTATGACGTTCGTAGGAGCACTGAATTTATCCTAGACATATCGGTACAACGATCTAAAAATATTCACTAACGAATATACCCCTGATGTTAAATGTGTCGGCAAAATCTATCAGAAGTTGTTAATACAAATTTTTAACACCGATTGAAGTTAAGAAAAACCACAAGAAATTGTACATTAACTATGTTGAGTGGTAGTCTCCCCCAAAAGCTCAAATTTATATTTTACTTCCTTCTGTCTACACAAGACAAGACGTTATATATTAAGGGTAAGAAACTCCAAGATGTCTAAACAGAATGTTGTCCTCGCTCTGCGCATTACGGATAAGAAATCGGGAGAATAATGTGTTCTGCATTCTACTGAATTTAAGAGGTGTTCACCAAATATATATATATATATATATATATATATATATATATGAGACATTGTCGTTTCATTGTCGAAACAAACTGTACACTTTGTAGTAGATGATAATTTGTACATGTTCTAAACTATAATTAATAATAAATATTCATAGCTCTATTTTATATTGAGCACTGTTTTAAATGTTATTACTTTTTCTTCGTTCCCTATTCCTTTGGTCGGGTTTCAATCAATCGGAGATGACTATATATATGAAATCGAATCAATTATAGGTCGTAATTTGACAGAAAGATAGGATTAGAAATAAATTGTAATAATCTAAAATCTTTTATAAATTATATATATATATATATATATTAGTCATCCACAGACAAGCCTGTTTCGCAGCTCATCAGTGTGGCTAGACATATCCACTTGCTTCTGGGCGGGATCGAAACTCGACCGACTTGGTGTCAGTCGGAGTCTCTACTCCCTAAGCCAAGGGAGATTTTAACGTCTTGTATATAAGCAGTGTATACAGACGCCAGTCACGGAGAGAACTCAATTCATTTCTGAAGAGTCACGCATATAGCCGAAGTAAAAACTTGATCCCAATTCATATAATATATATATATATGTATATATTATATGAATTGGGATCAAGTAAGAATTGAAATTCGACAGAAGATAGGATAGGAAATAAAGAAGAAACGTTTCTAGATTGGCCATGTTTCGCTCGCTTTTATTAAAAATTCTTCAGCAAATTAAATGCGTAGATAAAAAAAATATTTCTCATTTTAATTTTTTTTTCCTCCATATTTCATTCTCTGATGAAGTTCGCCTTCTTTTACACTTCCACTAGCTTCTTTGCATCTTAATAGCCTGAAAGCGTTGCTTGGTGGGAATTGATTTAAAATACGTTATAACTGTAAACCTTTTTTACTTCTTCCGCACCTTATCCAATATATTGTCTTTTAAACTCTAATAGCCAATGCAGGGAACGATTTAAAATAGCAATGATAAAAAAAAACTTTTTAAATAGATCGCACGTAATTTCCTCTTCCCAAAGAATATTTCTAATCACCTAAAACACATAAAAACACATTAAGGAATATTAACTTTCCCAAATACATCACCTATAAACAAATAAAATTCTTGTAACTATAATCCACAAAACAAACAATAAGAACATCACATAACAAAATATCAGCATATTTTACTGGAAACGGATGCACAATAATTTTAAACAGGATGAATTTACTATATGAAGAATTATTAAATACCATATTTTTGCTGTAAATACCCGATAAACATCTAAAATCTATAATATATGTCAGAAAATAGAAAACTGTAAAAATTACTGCCACTAATCAAAATATTCCTATCAAATTTAAACTAGCGATGATTAAAATAATATATCAATTTCACTGTCGTTTAAAAAGAGTTTTAAAAACAGAAGTTTAATGTAAGAAAATAGACATAAGGGAAAATATTAATTATCAAAGTCGCAATTACTATATTTTAGAGATAACTGGTAAGGGAAAGTGGGCGTATACTGCAATGTAACACTCAATTAAATTTAGGTTTAATGTATATATAATTAACTAAAAGAGGTAGGATAATAGTTTACAGCAATTAGTAAACCGTTTGAGATAATTTTAGATATATGTAAGAGTGTGAACTATCTTATGGTCACTGTAAGTAGTAATTACATTACGTTGGTTTAATAGATTAGTTTTTCGGAATTTAATTATATGGATTTTTCTTGTAAGTAAAAAAAACATTTTCCATACAACGATTTAGATGTTCTAGCAAATGTGTGCTACTCTTATAAGACTAATAGGTATGTATCTATAAATTCTCTACATTTCATTGAGCACTTTATAAAAAGTAAATATTAAACTGTTGAATATATATTGATGAGTTTAAACCACTTACACACACACACACACACACACACACACACACACATACATATATATATATATATATATATATATATATATATATAATTATGAAACGTAAGTTTTTAGTTAACTTCTACTCCAACAGCTTCTTTTCTTGCGCTTCCCGCCTGTGGAATTCCCTTCCACAAGTCTGCTTTCCCGACAGCTACAATCTCCAGGTGTTTAAATGTAGGGTCAATAGACACCTCCTATCACCCTAACTCCCAATTATTCTCAGAACACTCTCATCTACCGAACCCTCATTCTCGGTATCCTTGCCCGCCCATCACCCATCCTCTGACATTTCCTATATTTAACCATCCTTTCTCCACTCTATGTAGCCCCCTGCACAGTAGTGGCAGTGACATGCCTTGCTCGGGGTGAAACGCTTATAAAAAATATACGCGACTCCTGGTACTTCAATATCTGTACTGTCTTTTTTTATACTTAGGTATTTTTGGCAGTTCTCTGATAGTCTTTGCAGCGTTAGACCTGGTTCATTTTGAGTTAGGTAAGCATTTTTTTACATTTCGCTGTCTTTAGCAGCGACCAATCCTTAGACAAATATAAGGCATTTAATGTTACCTGGAGTTAGCTCAGCCAATTTAAAGTCGTCAAAATTTTTCTTGATGATTGCTGCGAATATTGAATAGTCTTCGTTTTCGCCTTTCACAAAATTGAGGCATTTCCACCTTTTGTGAAACAGTTAAATCTTAGGACTGAATAACTCCGTGAGGCATGTCATCGCCTCATCGAACGTTATGTTGTTTGTCTTATTTGGCAGGATGTAGAATTTTTTTATATTCCTCAGCAATAGCCTTAACCTTTTCTTTTCTTGAATGTTTTGACAATCAATATTGAAAATGTCTTCATAGCGTCTGTAGTAGTCTCCAAATTTTGGCATGCCACCCTCCTCACCAGCAGAATAGCTGCTGATGGAGTTAGTTTAGATGCTAACCAACTGTCCATTCTTCAGGTTGTACTCGGTTACGTGTTTTATATATATATATATATATATATATATATATATATATATATATATCAATAATTTATCGCTACTTTTGTCATGATATTACAACATATTTATGTTATATATATATATATATATATATGTATATATATGTGTGTGTGTGTGTATAGGAAAAATTATTCAAAAGTTGTGAGCTTAAAAATGGATTTTTTTGACAGTATTTGTTTATTCCTATTATATTTTATATTTCAGACCGTCCTTGGTCCTTCATCAGAAACAAATTATTATCATTTTTGTTTCTGATGAAGTACCGAGGACGGTCTGAAATATAAAAAAAATAATAATAGAAATGAACAAATACTGTCAAAAAATACATTTTTAAACTCACAACTTTTTAATAATTTTTCCTATTATACATATTAAAACAGTATACGTGGATCATCACTATGTTATATATATATATATATATATATATATATATATATATATGCTTGACAGGAGAGACCATTCGATACATTGAAGAAGCTTGTGATGTCTGCCTGACAGAATTAAGTCTGTGAGCAAAGCAAAACGCTATTATGCTAAATATTAAATTTAGTTTGTAACAAGTACTTTTTGTGAAAGCATTTGTTGATTAAATCAAATAAAATTACTTTAATTAAAATGTTTATTTTCTGTCAATATGCCTCATAGAAATAAAATAGTCCTTGTCCTAATACTTCTGCACAGTACTATATATATATATATATATATATATATATATATAGTCATCTGCAGACAGATCTGTTTCGCTGTATCACAGCTCATCAGTACGATTAGACTTCGATTGCTTTTTACCCAGGATTTGAAACCTGACCGAATTGGCGTCAGTCGGCGATTCTAACTCTGGGATATATATATATATATATATATATATATATATATATATATATATATATAATTTATTTGTTTAAGCATTATTTTTAATGAATACCCATATTTAATAAATGGTCTGTTATATTATTAAATTGTATATTTATTTTCATCTACTGGCTTAAATAATCAAGAAAACTTGTTAGGAAAGTATTTTTAAAGAGATAAATTACAAATATGTCGGCTTTATATCTATTTCGTTATGGATTTCGTTAAAAAACTCGTAAATATTGTGTCTCTCCATATATGAAAACAAACACCACTTAAAAGAAACACGAGATCCAATCATCCTACAAGCATAATCAATCTCATTCATGAGGAAATAGAAAACATGCTATCAAAAGTTTCCACAATTATTGAAAACAAAAAACATTATGGAGTTTGGCCATAATAGCAAATTAGAATACAAACCACAGTCCCACAAACAAACGAGAAATAATAATAGAAATCGAAACATTACTTGTTTCAATTCACTGCTTAACTAGTAAATCCAAAATAGGAAATAGATTTTTTCAATTAATTAATTAATAGAAAACCTGCCCAAAATCTCAGAATTAAACAAAATTTTAAAACGGAATTCAATCAAAATAAATTAAACCTTATTAAAATTTATAAAATTACATAAAGAAATCAAAAGGCCAGAAACCTAAATAATATAGTACAAAACACATCATTAACAAGCAATGTAACTGAAGGGGCAAAAAATAATTGCCTACTTTCGGACTTTGTAACATGGACAGAGAAAACATATTTTGGGTCTACAAAAGTGATTTTTAAAAACATGGAATGTACATTTTAACTGAAATTTAAAATTGAAATATGGAAGAGACCCTGATATAACTTGGAGTATAACAAAAATAGCCAAGTCATAAAGCGATGGCGATGTATGCAGATTGTTACAGGAAGAAAAGTTAGCCATTATGTTGTTTCCAGAACAGAATAAAATTACTGAATGAATGAAAAATAAAAAAAAATAATGTCTACATCTAATCACATACATAAATACATCTTAGGATCATACAAGCATGAATGAAAGTGTTTTAAGATCGTTAAGTAACGCGGTCCTGGGTACGATGGTAAACTGCCTCTGGCAGCAAGCCTCTTATTGGGAGGTTGTGAGGAGCTTAGAACCACCCCTTAATTGCTGTTGTTTCCAGGTCCACTCTGACTCGGAGTAGTAGCACCTGTTAGGGTTCCAGCTATGGGTAAATAGTTAGCCTCCATACTGATGTCAAAACTCTATGAAAGTATAAAAATAGACTTTTATAGAAATATATACATAAAAATAGACTTTTGTAAGAAAGTATACATTTTTGAAGTAAAAAGATATCCATATTACATATTTGGATGAAAAATGATTACCAGCCATACAGTTTTAAATACAAAACTAGAAGACATCTTCAATTTTCTAAAATAAGAAATTTTATTTTCATCATTTGTAAGAAAATATACATTTTTGAAGGAAAAAGATATCCATATTACATATTTGAATGAAAAAATTATTACCAGCCATACAGTTTTAAATACAAAACTAGAAGACATCTTCAATTTTCTAAAATAAGAAATTTTATTTTCATCATTTGTAAGAAAATATACATTTTTGAAGGAAAAAGATATCCATATTACATATTTGAATGAAAAAATTATTACCAGCCATACATTTTTAAATACAAAACTAGAAGACATCTTTAATTTTCTAAAATAAGAAATTTTATTTTCATCAAAATCTGACTAAATCAACCTTCTTACTATAATTGAACATTCAAAAAATATCTTCAAACTCGATCTTTTGGCATTAAATAGCCCGCAGAGGTTGATATGCCGTTAAACAAAACTCAAACTCAAAACTTAAGTAACTCCTCCCTAATTTTGAAGATTTTCGGCTGTTTAAAAATTCCAGTCGTGCTCTCGTAAAAAATCCTTATTTGTATGTTTGTAAAACATAAAATCAATTAATGTAAATCGAACGAAGATACCAAAAGTTTGAAACCTATGTTGCGGAAATAAATTATTTCCAAAATATAAATATTTGAAAGTTCTTCAATATAAATATATTAAACACTTTTTTAATGCAATTGTGTCAATCAGTTAAGTGTCATAAGTGATACACTCTTTGGGCGATCATGTCTCGAAAGAGTCCTGACTGATTGAGCAGAAGATTATCCCGCAGTAGATTGCCATTGTTTTCTGCGGTAGACTGGTTGCCGACCAAGGTTATAGAACCCAATTAGTCCTGTTATTTAACCCATAACTGGAGGGAAGAGACTGATTAATACCTTTTCCAATTTGTGCGTAGGTGAATGCAAGGAATTCAACGGGATTTGAACCTGGCTCCACCGATTTCTCGTTTCGAGACGATATCCACTGCACCACAACGCACACTTCTGTACTGATCTAATTAAATTATGGCCAAAAACTAATTAATCTGCTCTTGTCTCACAGATGAGCACTTTTACCATCAGTGTATTTCAACAATAAGTAATACAAGAGTTACGGGACTACCTGAAAAAAAAAATGCAAAAATATCATATTGACTGAAAAATATCCCTATTTCTAACAGGCTTGAATATATGCTATGCTTACTACAAAAAATTGAATGCAAGACGTGAATAATTTCAATTTAAAAACCAAGAGTTACCCCTAGCCAATGAGGATAATACGTCACAATTCACATGACATGAAAAGATTTTTAAATTCGCAGCCTAAGGTATGTTGATCGTTTGAACATTTTCCATGGAATAGCGTGATAGAGAAACGAGAGCCTTGAGATCTTTTCTCTATTGAATAAGCGTTGCAAGGTTTAAAATAACTAATTACCCTCAAAATCATTTAGATTCGTTTGAATTCTGTCATAATTGAACAGGCCTACCAAGGATATGACAGCAATACAGTTTTATTAAATTTGAAAAAGATATGATTTCCATAACAGACCAAATAAAATTTTAAACAGTCAACAACATCTAAAAACTATTAAACACTGAAGTAAAAAAACAAAAAACAAAAAAAATGTCCTTATTAAAGAAGACAAATCTAGTAACATATATGAAATAAGCTCAAAGGAATACCAGACAAAGATAAATGAAGAAATCATTAGATGTTACAAAAAAGGCCCCAGATTTCTATATTGAAAATATTAACGACGAGGCTGCATCACAGACAAGTCAGGTTTAAACAACAGGACACAAATCTTAACCAGTAAGCAAGCTTTTCTAACAATAAAAGACTACAAAGATAATTTTCCAAATAGCTCTTAGTACTGGCTCATAAACCCAACAAAAACTAAACTAAAATAATTTTTCAAAGTAAATGTAAGCATTTAATCATTGCAACAAAAATTCATAAACAATAATAAAATTGACATTAGTTCTCCAGAATTGTTTTAATTTTTAAAATGCATTTATGAACGTCTAGCATCTCAATGAATTCGACCCGATTTTCTTTTTATATTTTACGCAAGACAAGGCCCAATATCCATCACTGTGGATGGTTAGTAAATGATTTGCACTTGTCATGAAGGGTGTATAAACGTGGCAATCGCAGAAGTAACATTTTGGGAGTCTGTTCCCCAAAGTAGCCAATGAGTGTGGTAATTTTTCCAAGCAACAGACAAACTCTGCAGCCAAAACTGATGTAGCAAACAAGCTTGCTAAAAATTACACCACGTAAAGTACCCTAGTAGTTAATGAGAATGATACGTCATAATGTACATTACATCACGGATTTTAAAATTTTCAGCCTAACGTATGCTGAGCGTCTGAAAATTTTCCATCGAATAGCGTGACAGAGAAGCGATAGCCTTGAGATATTTCGCCACAACAACTCTACAACATACAGAAATATGTAGATTAATAAGGTCTGTTCTCTGTGCAGGGCCACGAAGTTTTTCCCGTCTGAAACAATCCTGCACATATACAAATCTACCATCCGCCTGTGCATTGAATACTGCTGCCATATCTGGTCGGGTGCTCCTGCTAACCACCTAGGAGTCCTTGACAAAATCCAACGTAGAATTTGTATCCAACTTGGCAGTTCAGATACAGTCACTTTCTCTCTGGGTCTTTAAAATAATTTCATGGCTTCTGCTCAGATGAACTTAGCTGACTGGTACCCCTCCCAATACATGAATTTTCTCGAGCCACAAGATTAGCAATTATGTCTCACCATTTTACTGTGAAACCAATAAATTGTAAACGCAAATTCTACTCCATCAGCTTCTTCTCTCGCACTTCCAGTCTGTGGAATTCACTTCCGTTTATTTGCTTTCCCGACAGCTACAATCTTTAAGAATTCAAATATAAAGTTAATAGTCATCTCCTATTTCACTAACTTGCATCCTCTCTCTGCCTCTTTCTCATACCCCTTTCTTTGTCAACTCTCATCAGTATTCTCACCCTTCTCCTACCGCTTTTCCTGACACCCCCTGTAACCTGTCACTCTTTTTCATAACTTACCTCCGAGACTGGTTGCCAGCCAAGGCAATCTGTCCTGTTATTTAACCCATAACTGAAGGGAAGAATCGGATTAACACCGTCCCAAAGGTATTTACGCGTAATTGAATGCAAAGGATGTAAATGGCATTCGAAATCCGCTCCTCGATTTCACGTTCTGACGCGATATTCACTGCGCCACAACGCACATCCTATATATTTATATACATATATAATCTGCATTTATCTATTGAGTACTTTTTAAAAAGTAAATGCCGGAGAAATCGGAATTCTAAAAGTATTGGTTCTCTTTACATGGATATATATATATATATATATATATATATATATATATTCAAATTTCATTATATAAATATATAAATTTCGCCGATAATCCTGTGTCTTCAAAAATAAATTATTTCGCAAGAAAACTAGCGTTAATGGCTCGAACGTTGATTGATAGTGAGAGTTTGAATGCTTCGAAAATCATTAGGGGAGTATTTTAGGCAGACTCAATCAGTAAGCTTTATTTATACCATCAGCGGCGAACGCATTTATCTTGGCCGTTTACATCACATCATTAAGAGAACGTGAGCCTTGTGTACATCTAATGTACTTCTCTCTGGATAGAAACATATGGGATAAACGTTTCGATAATTAGTATTTACAAAATAAATAATTCCGAAATGCATAATTTATAAGAGCATCAATATCTATTTTTCCATTAATGTCATCCGTACACTTACTATTTTCCATTCTCAAACAATTTCCGATATCGTGAATATTTTTGTCATTTGATACGATTTCCATTTCCACACACACACACACGCATATATATATAATATACGTATTATCCTACGTTTATAACATGACTCGAAGTTATTTTTATATCTGAAGATGTATATATATATATATATATATATATATATATATATAATAATAATAATAATAAAACCGACTCTGTACGTATTCTAATCTTAAAATGTTACACAAGAAACTTTTAAAGACCATGAATAACCAGCAGAATCTAACTCTGTTATCGTCCTCGGCTATAGAGCTTTGGACAAAGAGGGGAAAAAAAAAGAAAACTGCGTAGGACCGACAATGCATACGGTTCTTCACAGTAAAGAAAAAAAACCCTCGAACGGAACGAACCACCAGGAAAGAAAAGTGCTCGATACTAAACTAACCAAAAAGTGTTAACAAAAAGGCAGTTACGCAGAGCAAAAACACACGAAAAATCGCAAGATCGCCAAGACCTACCGCGGTTTCGCACAACGGCTCGTATATATATATATATATATATATATATATATATATTTTCCAATCTTTTTACTTTTCTTTTTTTGTTTATTTTTTTTTCAATTGGAGTAGATAGACTGAACTATCGCCCGGTTCACACTCCACCCACGTCTATTGAACAGGTGAAGAGGCTCATCCCTTGTTCCCTGATTAGGATGTGGTTTCCGGCTTTCTCTTTTCCATTCTTTTTACTCTTTTCTTTTTTCTTTTTTTTTTCATTTGGAGTAGATAGACTGAGCTATCGCCCGGTTCACACTCCACCCACTTCTATTGAACAGGTGTAGAAGCTTATCCCTTCTTCCCTGTTTAGGATGTGGTTTCCGGCTTTCTTTTTTCCAGTCTTTTCACTCTTACGTAGCCCCCTGCTCACCAGTGGCCTTACCGCCTTGCTCGAGGTGATATGATTAAAAAAAAAATAAATAAAAATATATACACTTATTCAAGTATAGGATAAGTATGGATGGAATAATATTCAGTATCCAAAGAAACACTATACTTTAAAAAGTGCTCAATACAAAGTAGAGCAAATAATATTTATGTTATAATATCACTACAAAAGTAGCTATTTTGTTTCGACACTCGTTGTGCCTTATCAAGTGATGAGATTTATTTCAAGTTTATTTCACAATGGCCGGAGGTTATGTCCTGGTTTGGGGTCTGTTGAGTATTGGTACGATAATCGGTGTCGGAGTGGATGCCTTATGGCTACATAGGTTGATGGTCGGTGTTGGGTTGGGTGCTTGCCGTTGTTAGTGTGTTGATATTTGCCGGATTGTATACCTAGGGGTAGTTCGTTGGAACTTCCCAGTTGGATGAAGGTACCCATCAAATAAAGGCAAATTAATGTCTAGTTATTCGTGTGTGTATATAAATGTACATCTGTTCTTTTGTACTAGTAGAAATATTGGTATTTCCTTTACTTGCTGATGTGTATGTGCATATATGCATATATTGGTATGTGTGTGTATATCTTATATGTATGTATGTATGTATGTATGTATCTGTGTATGCTTTTATATATATACTAGCAGTATAACCCGACGTTGTTCGGGTGTAATGAAAGCTTTAAAACTAACCCATGGTCCTGGAGCTCAGACTCTTTGGACGTTGGCACGAAATACTAAAAAGCAATTGTCGTTTCCAGTTAAAGCGAAACCGTAGACTGAAAGAAAAATGAATGGATGTAAGTCAAATTTTGATTTCCTGGTATCGATATCAAATAAGCTTTTTTCGTCGTAAACTGAATTTGAAGGCTAAATAAGTCCTCTGAGTAAATGGTGTCATGGCTGAGAAGTAGAACTACAATTATACCTACTTAAAGCCAAACCCGAAGCAAAAACTAAAATAAAAGGGCTGAAAAATACAGACATACAGGCAGATAAACAGACACAAACATCTTGCTTTTTATATATATATATATATATTATTGATTTTCTGCACTATTGTAAGAACTGCAACCTTGAAACTTCTCTAATTGTATCAAATTTGATTAAAATCTGACCACTCCTTCTATAAGCTGATTTTTTCGATTATCGATTTTCAATATTTATCTGGGGTAGCTCGACACAAACCCTAGCTAAGAACACTCGCAAACGCTTATAGTGCAACTGTGTAAATTTTCAAGAAAATCGGTTCAGCCGTTTCGGAGTCTATAGGTAACGGACACACACACACACACACATACATACAGACAAAGTTCCATTTATAAATAAGTTTAGATACATATATATATATTTATGTGTGTGTGTGTGTGTGTATATTGATATTTGTATGTATATATGTTTAGATGTCCATGTATGCGTGTCAATATCTATGTATGTTTGGTTGTGTATATATATATATAGTTAGATAGGTATTAGGTTGTGACTCTGGGTTTCACGCGTTTGCGATCGTCAGACAAACTGTTTAAATTTTATTTAAAATATTGGATATATGTAGGGAAGCGTATATTGATGTATTTTTGTGGAAGTGGGAAGAAAATTGGGAGAAAAATATGTCGTCACGACGTCTTTAATACAAGCACACACATATATACACCCATTAACGTGTGCACACACACACACACACACACACACACACAAACACACACACACACAGCCGCGCTCGACCACCGGAGCTCACACAAGCATAACTGCATGTGAACAGTATGGAGCTTGGCATATATATGTATATGTGTGACGTTTTGTACATGTATACGCATTGGATTAATGTTTACAAATATTGTATCTAAAGAATTTGATGGCAGAAGTTTTGTATAAGTATTTACATGTATGTGGTTATATTTGTTATTTTGTATATGATATATCTGTTTTGTTTATTTAGTTTTGTACGTTTTTTGTTTTTAGCTTTGGGATTTGCGTAAGTATATATCTAATTGTGTTTATGTGTTCATGCACTAAAATATGATTGTGTCTGCCATGACCTCATTCATTCAAGACTAGTCATGTTACGAATTCGCTCTTACGTGTAACCAATATGGTGGCGATTCAGTCAGTTTCAAATCTAGCTTTAAAATTCAACATAAAAATTGACATGCCGATAAAAACAAAATTTTGAAATTTGTGTGTGTATACGTGCGTGTATTAATCTGTATATGTGTCTGTTTGCCAGTGTATGTGTGCATAATCGTCTATTTGTCCATGTGTGGATGTTTGTACGTTTATTTTTTATATGTGTGCGTTCTTTTATTTCCTTGTTATCGTCCGAATCCTGATGAACAGAGCGAGAAGCCAATGATAGCTTCAAAACAGTGTGGTTTCGTTAAAGACACCTGAACAAGAAATGCCATATTTATGATTAGGATGCTCTACGAAAGGGTAATACAAATGAAGAAGGACTTATACCTGTGCTTCATTGATTATGCGAAGGCGTTTGACAAAATACGCCACAAAGAACTGATGGAGATGCTCGGCATATTTGGGAAAGACTTGAGAGTAATAAAGAAAATTTACCAGCAACAAACCGCTTGTATACGGACAGGTAATGCATTGAGTAGATATACAAAAATAGAAAAAGGCGTAAGGATGTGTCTTTTCACCGCATCTGTTCAGCTTGTACAGCGAGAATATTTTGAGGACCCGAGAAGTTATGAATGGATTCGTAATCGGAGGCCACAATTTAAACAACCTAAGATACGCAGATGATATAGTGCTGATAGCAGACACAGAAAGGAAGCTACAAGACCTCCTACAGAAGGTAGCAGAAAAAAAGTAACAAGAAAGGACTAGAAATAAACTGCACGAAAACTGAATGCATGGTCATTAGTAAAAAGGACAGCACACAATGCCAAATACAGGTCAGGAATACCATAATCAAGCAGGTACAACATTTTAAATACCTGGGAAGCGTTATAACAGAAGACGGAAAGTGCGATACAGAGATCCGAAGGCGAATTGGCATGGCGACGGAAGCATTCCAGAAGTTGAGTAAAATATTAAGAAACAGGACAATTTCGCTAGAAACTAGGAAAAGAGTACTGGATTGCTATGTGCTGTCCGTCCTTCAATACGGCAGTGAATGCTGGACAATACCATCAAAGATGAAGGAAAAACTTGAAGCAACTGCAATGTGGTTCTACAGAAGCATGTTGCGGATATCATAGATCGAGCATGTGAGCAATGATGAGGTCTTGGAAATGAATGAAACAAAAAGGAAATTAATACTGAGCATCAGGAAGAGACAGCTGAAGTTCCTGGGACACGCAATGAGGAAAGAGGGCTTGGAGAATCTGATACTAACAGGCCAGATAGAGGGAAAAAGAGACAGGGGAAAGCAACGGATAACATATTTGAAGGACCTAATCAGGTGGATGATGGAACGAGGGTTGCGTGGTGTAACAGGAGAAGGCATGCTAAGAGCCACCAGGGATAGGTAAAAATGGAAGGCCATGATCACCTACGTCCTGAAGGGACAAGACACATAGAAAAAGAAGAAAATATATGAATCACTTTATAAGTTTAATAAATAAAGTGAATCTAATAGTAGCTTAATAATGCTGATCTCAATTTAATCAAATACTAATACTAATAATAATCAAATATTAAAACTAATAATAATCAAATATTAATACCATTAATAATCAAATATTAATACTAATAATAATCAAATATTAATACCAATAATAATCAAATATTAAAACTAATAATAATCAAAAATTAATACTAATAATAATCAAATATTAATACTAATAATAATCAAATATTAATACTAATAACAATCAAATATTAATACTAAAAATAATCAAATATTAATATCAATAATAATCAAATATTAATACTAATAATAATCAAATATTAATACCAATAATAATCAAATATTAATACTAATAACAATCAAATATTAATACTAATAATAATCAAATATTAAAACTAATAATAATCAAATATTAATACTATTAATAATCAAATATTAATACTAATAATAATCAAATATTAATACTAATAATAATCAAATATTAAAACTAATAATAATCAAATATTAATACTAATAATGATCAAATATTAATACTAATGCCCTCTAAAATTATTTTTGAGTCTGCTCAGTTATTTTCCAAATTAGAGGTTACTTTATTCTGATTGGTCCACACTGTCTATACAACAATGCCTCTCTGATTAAAGAGGGTTTGCTTGTTTTTAACTTTTTAAAACCCATCAATTCGAAATAAACCTCACCACTTAATAAGACACAAGAAGTGTCGAAACAAAGTTGCTACTTTTGTAGTGATATTATAACATATTCATGTTATAATTTCCGAAGAAATATTATATACATACTTAGTTTTTTATTATAATCAAAGTAGACCAGTGCTTAGCTCTATTAAAAAGGGTTCAATATATTTAAATTCTAGAACTTTTGAATATTTTTCAGTTTGAAACTAGGAAGAGAGAAATCACCTGAAGATACCGAAATGTTGAAATCTACGTTGAAGAAATAACTACGCTCCAACTGAAAAAAATGTGTGTGTGTGTGTGTGTGTGATAATATATACAGTCAGTTAAGTGCCATAGGTGATAAAAAGATTTGGGCGATCATGTCTCGAGGGACATGACTGACTGTGCAGAAGATTATCCCGCAGTAGGTTGCCATTGCTTTCTGTGAGAAATAGGGTATGACTTACTTGGTGGGCAGGGCATAATTTGGAATAATTTTTTTTTTTTTAATCATTTCACCCCGAGCAAGGCGGAAACGCCACTGATGTGCAGGGGGCTACATAAACGTAAAAAGATTAATTAGAAAAGAGTGAGGAGTACAAACTAGTTAGAAAGGAACAATAGAAAGCTGAGAAAGCAGGTGCGATGACAGATACATAGGTGGAGAGAAAGAGAAGGTTATACGGGGGGTGGGGAGAGAGCTAGAGTCCAGTGGTTAGTAGATGAGTATTGACTTTGCAATTAATTTTCTGGAGGTTGTAGCCGTCAGGAAAGCAAACAAAATAAAAGTTATTAAGAACTATAAGTGAAAGGAAGATGAAAAGGGCCATCATCGCCTAAAAGGACACAGTGCATAAAAGATGATGTCTTTTATTGCATAAGCCATACAATGACCGATTTAATGGTAAGCTGAGTGAATTTATTTTAAACATGTTTTTACTTCTGTACTACAAAACACACAGTCACAAATAGTCTCTCTTTCTCTCTCACACACACATAGATATATTATGACGTTAAGGACAAAATTTGCTATGCCAAATATTTAAGCCAAAACACTTGTAGACCTGTTTCGTCTTCACTCATCAGAACTGTAAATGGGGAAATATGAAAACTATAGATCTGGTATGCGTAACATGAACAAACGGGAGCGGATATTTTAATTTTGCTAATACATATTACATCTGAAGATGCTAGGGACCTAGCAGAGTAAGTCCAAGCAAACACTCTCTTTGTTTACAAAGAGAAGGCTGCCTAGACCTGATAAACAGTCTCTCCAATAAACTTCAGATGAAATAACGAGAGTAATCTGGCCAAAACTGAGAACCAATCAACAGTAAAATCCAAAGCACAGTTCGGATTATTCATAGAAAGATCCACAATAGTTATTAGTATGTGATTCGAATGATATCTCAAGGCGAAAAAGTCTTATAAAGTATTGTAGCAGGTGTGTGTTGTTTGGTCCGAACATCCAAACACTGCATCGTTCTACCTATGTAGTTGACTACAAAACTACGTTAAAATAGCAGATAACAGAATTAATATGATGGGATAGTGTAGAACCTTTTTACGCATAGATGGAAGGACAGATATGGTTTTAGTTACAAAATAACACACACGTGAACTTAATGAAATCCGCTTGACAAAGGTCTCACTGACCTTACCCAACCACGGTATTTGAAGATGGACAGAAATTTTCTAACCGTTCCTGGTTTAATTTTATTAAACTCAGCAGTTATATCTTGAATTTGAACAATATTCGAAGAATAACCATTGTTCACAAAGATACCAGTTATACAACTAATTTCATCTTTGAAGGTGTCATCTGAACAAATCATTAGAACTCTATGTGTCAAAGTCTTGATCAAATTGATTTTATTGTTTAGAAGAAAAAGAATCTCACAGAGTGTAGAGACCCATTAAGGTATCCTTCCTAAAAACTGAAGTAACAAAAGAGGAAGGTGTTCTATGAAGCTGAAAATCTAAGACGGGCCAAGAGCAATTGACCTCCTTATCTACCTTAAATTTAGGGGCGGGATGGACACCATTAAGTAGACTGAACTTTTTCTAACCACTCTAGATTTAAGTTTATTAGACTCAGCAAACTTATCTCGAATAAACGATTGAACAATATCCAAATGATAGCCATTGTTCACAAAGATACTAGTTATACAACTAAGTTCATCTTTGATGGTATCATCTGAACAAATCATTAGTAATCTATGTGTCAAAGACTTGATCAAATTGGTCTTTTATTGTTTAGGAAAATGAATCTCACTGAGTGTAGAAACCCATAGAGGTAGGCTTCTTATAGACTGAATTAACAAAAGAGGAATATGTTCTATGAACCAGAACATCTAAGATGGGCAAAGAGAATTTGACCTCTTTATCTACGGTAAATTTAAAGGGTCGTATGAACACCTTTTAGTAGAGAGAAGAATTGGTCAACCGCCCATTCACTGTTGAAAACAAAAAGTGTCATCAACATAACGGAGGTAAACCGTGGGCCTAGGAGAACACAAGTGTAGGCTCCCCTCATGAAAGCCCAACAACTTTAGATAGAAAAACGAGTGTGATCTGTCCAAGATAGAGAACCAGTCCACACTAAAATCTAAAGCACAATTTAGCACAGGTGATCCGCAATAAAGGAACCGTATGTGTTTCTAATCCTATCACCGGACGAAAAATTTTGACTAAGTATTTTAGCTGGTAAAGATTGTTTGATCCTAACATCCGAACGCTGCATCGTTCTACCGATGTAGTCGGCTCCACAACTACATTTTAAATAGTAGATAACAGAATTAATTGATGGCGGTGCAGAACGTCTTTACGCATAGATTTAGTTTTAAACAACACGCACGTTAGCTGCAAAATAACGCTCACGTGAACTTAATGAACTCAGCCTGGCAAAGGTCTCACTGACCCTACCACAATATTCGAAGATAGATAACAATTTCTAACCACTGCCGGTTTAATTTTATTAATGTCAGCCATCTTATCTCGAATAACTGATTGAACAATGTCCAAAGGATAGCCATTGTTCACAAAGATACTAGTTATATAACTAAGTTCATCTTTGAAGCTGTCATCTGAACACATCATTAGTACTCTGTGTGTCAAAGTCTTGATCAAATTGAACTTTTATTATTTAGGAAAATGAATCTCACTGAGTGTAGAAACCCATAGAGGTAGGCTTCTTATAGACTGAAGTAACAAAAAGAGGAATGTGTTCTATGAACCAGAACATCTAAGATGGGCCAAGAGCAATTGACCTCCTTAGCTACCTTAAATTTAGGGGCGGGATGGACGACATTGAACAGTGAAAAAACTGGTCAACATCTGATTCATTGTTGAAGACACCAAAAGTATTATCAACATAACGGAAATAAACCGTGGCCTAGAAGAACCTAAGAGTAATCTCTTCTCATGAAAGCCCACGAATATATTAGCCAAAATAGGGACCAAGGGGAGACTCATTGCTACACCTTCAATTTGACGATACATAATATTGTCAAAACTGAAATCGACTGACATGGGCACAGATTTTATGAGTTCAACGAAAGCATTTTCGGGTATAGTCTGGGGAGTCAAATGACTACGATTAAACAGATCGCTACAAATATCGATAGTCTCCGACAAATAAACACGAGTGAAGAGGCTGCAAATATCAAATGAACACATAAACCTATCAGCGGCATCACAATTCCAAATAAACTGAGATAAAGAAAAATAATCTTTGATACAGAAAGAACTACAGTGCTGCAAATCTGGTTGCAACATTACAGCCAGCCACTTTGCGATTTCATGCTGAGATGATACAATCATAGAAATTATGGGTCTCAACGGACCCCCTCCTCATGAATCTTAGGTAATCCATAAAGATGAGGACGGATGGAGCCAGATGGTCTTAATTCCTAAGACATTTTTGAGGAAAAAAGACAGCCCTTTTCCCATTTGATAAGAAGTTTCTAAAATCGAATTTCAAAATTCAAAGTATAATCATGTGTGTCAGCGGAACCGAGACATACAAACTTGGAGGAATCATTCAGTTAACAATATATTAATGCAATCTCAGTGCGTTGTGGTGCAGGGAATATCGACTCTGAACGACAAATCGGGGTTCCGAGTTCGAAATCCAGTTGAATTACTTGCATTCACTTCTGCAAAAATATCCTTGGGAAAGGTATTAATCCGTCTCTTCCCTCCAGTTATGGGTTAAATAATAGGACAGATTGAGTTCTGTAGCCTTGGTCGGCAACTAGTCTACCGCAGAAAGCAATTGCAACCTACTGCGGGATAATTTTCTACCCAGTCAGTTATGTCTCTTTTGAGACATGATCGCCCAAAGCGTTTATCATGTATGGCACTTAACTGACTGAATCTTGGTGGTTCATAAGGACAACATCAAAGCCTTTACCAGGCTTCCTGATAAGCAAGGAGTGGCTATTCTTAAGGGATTTGATTATCCGATTATTTCATCTTCTACACTTCGATTCAGATACAGAAATAGAAGAAGCGGCATAAGAATGAGCCAAGTCATTCAATTTGGTTCGAAAATCACTGGATTTATAAATAGACAAGGCTTGGCACTTAGAGAGCTGAGCATAAAATACTATAAACTCCGAGAAAGTCTGTTCTCTATCACGAGAGGTAGGAGGAATGATGAAGTCTAGGCAATGGGCCACAATATCAAGCTCGATCTCCGAAGGACAATGAGAAGACAAATTCATTAAATTTTTGGTAGCATTTGATTCAACCACACAGCCAAATCTCTTGAAAATAAGATGTTTTAATTTCTTTTGAAAACTGCTCCCGTCTTGGAAAGACAACATGCATGTTTCAGACTTATATAAAAGGCAAAACGGACCCTATCAAAATATAGCAAAATATTACATGCCTAACGATTCAAAACATTACATCTTCCTTGTAAGCCAAAACGTTATATAAATATATAGAATGACGATCAGTCTAAACTAAGAGAGGTCTAAAACGCGCTAGATCACTTGGTGGATTTCCCTATGTGGATAAGGGTCGCAGGTTCGAATCATGCCGAGTGACCTTTCATATTTTCGTAACAAAAATTTATCCTAAATAATCAGGCCGGTAGAAATAAATATATAATACTGTTTGATTTTAAAACAGAATATCTACTTTAATACGAGTATCGATCAAAAATAATATACAAACTATTTCTTTTTATTTATTTATATATATATATATATATATATATATATATATATATATATATATATATATATATAGATAGATAGATAGATAGAGTTATAGTTTTATACAAATTTATTCAGATTTATGACAAAAAGACAAATTTATGTGAATGAAAACGGTACTTGAATTATTATGAGTTTGGGGAGACCAGTTTTTTTTTCGCACTCAAGTGTCAAGATACATTATTTTAATTACATTTTCCTTCTTAAATTATTAACAGGTTTTCAACGAAATGTGTCTTTCTGTCTATATTCTAAATAATAGATTTGTTTTAGCTAGGAAAATATACGTTCTTATAACGAAAGAAATTTTATCAACAGAAAATAATATTACCGAAGCCAAAACTGAAAAATATCCGTCCTCGATAAATAACATTCCCTCTTCTCAGTATACAAGCTGCTATTAATGGGAGGAAATAAACCCTTGAACAAATTACTTGAAAAAACTGCATATTTTGCTTTCTTTCACCATATGCTCAATTTTAGGCCCAATGGCGTTACAGGGTTTATTGATTTTTAATTTTTTCTCGGATTAAGTCATTTGCAGTTAGGAGCAGTAATATGAATATATTTTCGGAGTGTATGATGAAATTTCTTTGGCTTAATCTGTGATTGCATCAGATGTTTATCCCACTTAGACACTATTGTCACAACTATCGATTATTTGTCCTACGGTCATTCTCTGCAATGAACGTTACTCTCAGGAAGCGTACGAAAACTGTAACGCTGCACGAACACACTGGCAAGCCTTACAGAGAGATCGCGGATATTGCTGGTGTCAGACTTTTAATTGTTATTCGACTCATCAAAGCGAAGAAACAAACTAAATCCATCGGTCTAAAACGTAAAGCGAAATGCGGTCGGAAGAGAAAAACAACGCCAAGAGACGATGTACACGTGATTAGGGAAAGTGAAAGATCCATTACTTATTTGTTTCAAATTAGTTGTACAGGGGTGTATCTCTGTTATCTATATATATATCTCAGTCAAAAGCGTAAAGAAAAGTGCGGTTGGAATAGCAAACCACTCTAAGGGATGACGTAGAGGTGATCGGGAAAAGTGAAAGATCCTAGGAAGACAGTATTCGTTTTGTTTTTATTCATTTGCACAAGAGTCTATGTACTGAACAGACAAGAATCATATTTTGAGGCACTTTACTCCCCTTCTCTTGCTTTTAAATATGGTCGTTAAACTGAACTGTTTGACAATAGTAAAATGTAGAAATACAATACCGACCATATTTATTAGACCACCCCAGTTTTTTTTAAAGAAATGATGTATTTCATACTATTTTAAGTGTATAATTCTAAAGAAAAATAGAATGGTTATTTTGTTATTATTACTTTTCAAAATTTTACTAGGTAAGAAAGCAAAGATGAATTCGTTCGAATTACCTTAAATATTCTTCATTCTTTCATTGATGAAACTGCAATATAGATAATTATTAAATATTTATAAATTCATTTGATACACATGTTATTTTGCAGTATTAAGAAAAAAAAACATTCTATTTTCATTTACAATTATTCACTTGTCAATAAATACTAAAAAATTGTATGAAATACATAATTCTTTTAAAACACTGGGATGGCCTAATAATTATCGCCGGCAGTATATATATATATATATATATATATACTACCGGTCATAATTATTATGGCACCACGGTTTATACAAAGAAATGATGTATTTCATTCTATTTTTAGTACTTATTGACAAGTGGATAATTCTAAATGAAAATAGAGTGGTTATTTTATTATTATTACATAAGAAGAGACTAGCATAGGGAAGAGAGCACAAAAACTGGACACCAGAATAGTTCATTTGATACACTTGTTATTGTGCAGTATTAACAAAGAACCATTCTATTTTCATTTTGTTAGGGCGCCGCTCCTATTTGACTACAAATGGACTGTTCCCATTGCTATATATAGCAATGGTGGATTCTCTACAGGGGAATCGTAGAGAGTCACTAGACTGACGACTCTACGACACTGTCAGCTCTCTGCCTTCGGGCGGGGGGCGCTTTCTGCTTCCGAGCAGAGAGCAATAACCCAGTCGTGGTTCCGCCGAAGAGTAGAACCACGACTGGGGAAAAATAGACTGACATATTTTTGGCCCGGCTATATGGCCGGGAATACCCACAATAAAATGACCATGTGTCACATCCAACCTTGCGTGGGAAGGCTAGTAAATACAATCGTAGAGAGTCACTAGAGAGTCTCTAATGAGTTACTGAAGAGTCAGTGCGAGTCAGTGAAGAGTTAGTCACACTTCCGGTGGCTTACCGGAAGTAATCCCGTATACACACATCTTACGACGGATTGGACTCTTGTATCTTTTCTATTGTAAATATTACTAATCACTTCTTTACATACTAACCGTCTTTCCGCGGAATAAAACTTATATTCTGATTCTGTTGTTGAGTTATTCATTTATACTTGGCGACATAACACATTTACAATTCATCACTTGGCAATAAATACTAAAAGATAGTATGAAATACATCATTTTTAAAAACAGTGGGGTTGCCTAATAATTATGGTCGAGGTGTACGTTCTGTGTGTGTAAACATGGCAGATTTTGTATTCAACTCAGGATAAACAGAGATATTATTTACAAATTAAACAGCTCTCTATCAATCATCTGTTACTACATCTAGGAGAGTGAACTCTTGCGCCTTATCAAGCTAATATTTTCTGCTGGTATGAAATGGAAAGACTATATTGAAGATTATTGTTGCTAGGTCTGTTTCTAGAAAAGTTAATTTCCAGTTTTGTCTGGACAAATTTTATCACCAGAAACTATCTTCCAATTTTATAACTCTACCATTCGATCCTGCTTTCAGTATTGCTACCACATTTAGTCTGGTGCACCTTCTATGCATTTAGAGATTCCTGATAAAATCTAAAGAATATGCAATATTGTTTGTCCTAACATGGCATCTTGGTTTTAGTCACCTTCCCAGCGGCAGAATCTCAATCAAGTGTCATACGTGATACACGCTTTGGGCGAGCATGTCTCGAAAGAAACATGACTGACTGGGCAGAATATTATCCAGCAGTAGGTTGCCATTGCTTTCTGCAGTAGATTGTTTGCCAGTCAAGGCTATAGAACCGAATGTGTCCTATTATTTAACCCATAACTGGAGGGAAGAGACGGATTAATACCTTTCACAAGGGTATTTGTGCGTAAGTGAATGCAAGGAATTCAACTGGAATTCGAACTCGGCTTCCCGATTTCTCGTTCCGAGCCGACATCCACTGCGTCACAAGGCACATCCATGATATGCATATATAGCGGAAAAAACTGCCGGTATATATTTTTTATAATCATATCGCCCAAATTAAGGCATTTAATTGCCACTGTTTTGCAGGGGGTTACATAAGAGGAAAGGGTGACATATGAGAAAGGGTGACAGGTTATAGGGGTGTCAAGATGTGGGTAAGAGAAGGATGAGAATACTGATGAGAGTAGAGTGGACGAAGAAAGAAGCATGAGAGAGAGGGGGCAGGTTAGTGAGATAGGAGATGACTATTGACTTTCCATTTAAATTCTTGATTTGTCGATGCAGATTCCCTATAATATTTCTATAAATACTTTTACGGTAATTGCTCTCATAAACTTTAATTTTTGTTAATACAGAGACACTGAGAGACTGTGGTGGTTGCAGAAAGAATGGTAAGCGAGAACATGCTATTTTGGTTTAAGGGATAGTATAGTTTGTTTGGGTTAGTGTTTGTGGTTAGCTAATTTTCAATAAATACATTAAAGATGAACCGTCTCTTATGCCCTATTTCTAGCCTTGTGTCACAATTTTTTATGTTAAAAAAATAATTATTAATTTTCTTTTATGCCAGCTCGATTTTATCAACTTACACGCAGTACTATTGGTAGCAACGTCTTATCACTATAGAGTTAAAATTGCTAGATATCTTTTAATAATTTCACCTCAAGCAAAACAGTACAGCCGTGGTGCGCAGTGGGCTGCTTAAAAGGAGAGTGGATAGTTACATAAGTGGAGAGCGAAGACAAAGAAGAACCGAAGAGAAATGGGCAAGATAAGGATGCGAATACTGTTGTGAAGAGAGTTGCGTGAGAGTAGAGTGAAAAAGGGAAAATAACAAGATTCAGCGGCTGTTGGGGAAAGGATAGGAGAAATATGTTAGTCAAGGGGATAAGAGATGGCGATTGATTTTTCATTTAAACTGTTGGAGATAAAAGCTATCAGGGAAGCAAGTATACGGAAGAGAGTTCCACGGGCAGGAAGTGCGAGAAAAAAGCGGTTCGAGTAGAAGTGATGGCAGCATTTGTTTGTTATGAGAGTAAAAGGGTGGGACCTTGTTGCCAGTCTGGTTGCTCGAGTAAATTCTTGTAGTTTGAATTCCAGGGAGCAAAGCTCTTCAGAGCAGAAGCCATGAAAATATTTGTAGAAGAGACAAACAGAAGCCACATCCCGTCGGTGAGAAAGTCGCTACTGTCGAGCTGCCAGGTCGGTATCTATTACACTGCAGATTCTTTTCTGGAGCCTGTAGGAAACCCTGAGATGAATAGCAGGAGCACCTGACTAGATATAACAACAGTATTCATTGCATGGGCGGATGGTTTATTTGCATATGTGCAAGATGGACTCAGTCGAGAAAAACGTTCTGGCCCGACAGAGTTTTTTTAATCATTTCGCCCCAAGCAAGGCATTCCACTGCCTCTATTGCGCATGGGGCTACATAGGGGAAGGTAGAGAGAAGGAGTGCTTAGATGTAGGAAATGTCAGAAGGAAGGTGATAGATGGGTAAGGATACCGAGGATGAGGGTTGGGCAGATGGGAAGAGTGTTTGAAAGAATGGGAGCGAGTTAGTGTGTTAGGAGGTGTCTGTTGACCTTACATTTAAACTCCTGGAGATTGTATCCGTCGGGGAAGCAGTCATGTGGAAGAGAATTCCACAGTCGGGAAGTGCGAGAAAAGAAACTGTTGGAGTAGAAGTTGCGGTTGCATTTTATCGGTTTCATTGTAAAAGGGTGGGATCTAGTTGCTAATCTAGTTTCTTGTGCAAATTCGTATCTAGGGGGCAGCAGTGATCCAAGTTCATTGGAGCAGAAGCCGTGAAAGTATTTATAGAAGAGACACAGGGAAGCCACGTCGCGCCGGTGAGAGAGAGACTGCAGGCGGTCTGCCAAGTTGGTATCGATCACATTACAGACACTCCACTGTACCTCGTCGAGAAGCCCGACGAGAATAGCAGGGGCACCCGACCAAATATGGCAGCAGTATTCAATGCACGGGCGAATTCTAGATTTATATATGTGCAGGATAGGTTCAGACGGAAATATCTTCGGGGCCTACACAGAGAACCGACTTTCATAGCAGCAGATTTAGCAATGGATTCGATATAGTCATTCCATTTGAGGTTCGCTGTAATTGTGAGACCAAGGAGGCGTAGTGTTTTACTCTCTGGGAGGCAAGCCTGGTCCATGCTAATGTAAGGTAGGTGCGATTGTCTATGATGGTTAATTGATAGTAGCTTTGTTTTAGAAGCATTAAAGCTTACAAGCCATTTCTTACCCCAGTCCACTACGGATTGGAGGTCCTTTTTAAGCTCGGCTGCAAGGTTATCTTTATCTCCTACACCAGATTTTTGGTCAAGGCGAGAGTAAACTGTTGAATCAAACCAACAATGCCATAGTTAAGTGCCATAGTTGATGCATACTTATACGAAAATGTCTCTTTTGATTCATGACTTACAAGGCAGAATATTTTTAGTCGTCCACTGCCGTGTCTTCCGTCAATAGACGCATTTGTGCATTTTTTAGCCAGAAAAATTGATTTTCATATAATTCCGGATACATGTCAAATCAAATTTGCATAATTACCAGATATATTTTACATTCCGTCAGATTTGATTCAATTATATACATGGTGGTCTACAAGTAAGTGGACAGTTAATTATAAAGATATATTTTGAGATTACATTTACAATTATATTTTCTAATACAGTTATTACAATGACAATTAAATTTTATCGGGCACAATAATAAAAATCCCTAAAATTTTAGCAACGCGGCTTCTCAAACTCTTGTCCATCGCAATTTACACAGCGCTAAGGTTGATCCTTCATGCTTCAACAAATATTTTTGCATAATTCTCATTGTATATAAATTTGTTGAAATGCATCTCTTATGTCATTTTTCAAATCATCAGCACTTCTTGGTTTTCGAATTTAAACTTTGTTCTTGAATAGCCCTTAAAACGAAAAAAAAAAAACATATTCGAGTCACGTCAATGTTGCGTACTGGACAGTTAACAGAAACTCTTTGGCCAATAAATTTCTCAGAAAATGTTTCAAGATACTTTTGATTCATGACTTACGAGGCAGAATATTTTTAGTCGTCCACTGTCGTGTCTTCCGTCAATAAACGCATTTGTGCGTAAGTGAATGCAACTAATTCTACTGAAATTTTAACTAAAGTCATCTAATTTCTCAGAGCTGATATACCTTGTCGCACAATGCCTTCTCAACAGTGAACTCTGTTGAGACCATAAAAAAGATTCAAAATTAGAGCATTGATGATGATAAAACCGTAGGAACTGAGTGAAATAAGAATTTCGATATATACTCAAAAAAATGTCGGCTGTTTGAAGTGTAAAAAGTAAAAATCTAATTAAAGAATTAAAATACTTAAAATGAATTGCATTTGCTTTCAAGTTTTAGCCACAAAAATTAATTTCAATATACTCACTAACCGCTCTTGAATAGTATCTAGGTGCCCGAAATTGTTGCAAATAAAGGTAATGTGATTATATACCACTTAGTGTCCATCTATTTTTGGATCACGCTATATATATATATATATATATATATATATATATATATATACATTTGAAATGATTTGTTTAAAGTATTTTTCATCGATACTCGTATTTAGGTAGATATTCTGTTTATAATCAAACAGTATTGTATATTTATTTCTACTGTCCTGATTATATACGATAAATCTTTTGTTACGAAAATGTGTATTATTCGAACCTGCGGTCCCTATCCACATAGGGAAAGCCACCAAGTGATCTGGCGGGTCTTAGACATCTCAACCACGAATGACGATTACTCTAAACGAAGTCAAATTTAGCCTATAACACAATTTTCGATTCATCGTAATAACCATATCTGCTCTGAAATGTATCGTAATATCAACAATTGTAAACATGTTACGGAAATTAATGAAGATTAAAGAAACTGGTTATAAACAACCACCAACTTGAAATGATTTGTTTGAAATACGTTAATTTTCGTAATTGTATTAGACACTTAATTTGACTTCGTTTAGACTAATTGTCATTTGTGGTCGAGAGGTCTAAGACGCGCCATATATATATATATATATATATATATATATAATCAAATAAGGTTTCGAAAATTACATGTTTCGAATGATCAATTTGTTTCGTCAGCGAAAGTTCACTTAAGAAGAAGAAAAAGAAAAGAAATAAGAAAGAAAAATGGGATTAGAATTGCAAAGATTTCTTAGAGATCATTTCCCTGTTATCAGTAATAATATCTGAAGTTTGTTTATGTCTATAGATGTATACGTATGGGTACGTGAGTGTTGGATATATATATATATATATATATATATATATATATATATATATATGTATACTAGCAGTATAGCCCGGCGTTTCTCAGGTATAATGAAAGCATTAAAACTAATCCATGGTACTGGAGCTCAGACTCTTTGGACGTTGGCACGAAAGACTAAAAAGCAATAGTTGTTTCCAGTTAAAGCGAAACTGTAGTATGAAAGAAAAATGAATGGATGTTAGTCAAATTTTGATTTTCTGGTATCGATATCAAGCGAGGTTTTTTCGTCGTAAACTGAATTTTGAAGACTAAATGAGTCCTCTGAGTAAATGGTATCATGGCTGAGACTAAGAACTACAATTATACCTACTTAGCGCCAAACCCGAAGCAAAACCTAAAATAAAAGGGCTGAAAAAATACATACAGGCAAATAAACAAACACATACACAAATATCTTGCCTTATATATATATATATATATATATATATATATATATATATATATATATTATCGATTTTCTGCACTATTGTAAGGACTACAACCTTGAAACTTCTGAATATCGTTTCTTATATCTTTGTCTATGAGTGTATCAAATTTGATTAAAATCGGACCACTCCTTCTAGAAACTGATTTATTCGATAATCAATTTTCGGTATTTATGGGGGTACCGCGCCACAAAACCTAGATAAGAACACTCGCAGACGCTTATAGTACAGCTGTGTAAATTTTCAAGAAAATCTGTTCAGCCGTTTCGGAGTCTATAGCTGAGAGAGACACACACACACATACAGACACGCATACAATATTCCATTTATAAATAAGTTTATATATATATATATATTAACGAAACTTGGTTATAAACAAACGACAATCTGAAATGAATTGCTTGAACATTATTTTTTTTTATCGATACTCGTATTTAAGTAGATATTCTGTTTTTTAATTAAACAGCATTATATATTTATATCTACCAGCCTGATTATTTACGATAAAATGTGTGCCGTTCGGCAGGATTCGAACCTGCGACCCCTATTCTTCTCTATTCTATATACTTCCCTGTACAAATGATTGCATAACGCGTGAAACTCCGAGTCTTGCCATCGACGTAGGACAATAGGTATGATTATTTTAATATATATATATATATATATATATATATAATAACAATAATGATAATAATAACATTAATAATAATAATAATAACAATAATAACAATGCTCATACTAATAATTGTTATATTTCAGTTCGTCTCAAAAAACACACCGAGAACAAACTTGGAGGGGAAAAACTGGGAAGTAAAAAAAGAAACAAAATAAGTACTTGAACATACGTCAAATACTCGTAAGAAAGAAAAAAAAAGTCCGAGACGAAAACCCTAACACAAAAGTGCTCAATACAATAGTAGACCAACAAAGTTATATATATATATATAAAGAATAAATCTAAGTAAGAGCCAACACTTAGATTTATTCTTTCTTTGTTGCCCTCTATTTATATACAGGA